>CAIGQQ010029333.1:417477-432117 GCA_903798035.1 Danio albolineatus
CACACACACACACACACACACACACACACACACACACACACACACACTTTCACATATACAAACTCACACACTTTATCTCTCACATATATACACTCTTTATCACACACACACATACAGTCTCTTTCTTACACACACAAACTTTCTTGCTCACACACACTCACTTTCTCATACACAAACAAGCTCTCCCTTTCTCACAGACACACACACACACTCTCTCACTTTCTAATACACACTCTCTTTCTCACATATACAAACACACACACACACACACACACACACACTTATACTCAACTCAACTTGATTAATAAGAGTTTTATTGACATGGTACCAATATACTCACGGGTGACACTGTGGCGCAGTGGTTAACACTGTTCCCTCACAGCAAGAAGGTTGCTGGTTCGAGTCTCGGCTGGGTCAGTGGTCATTTCTGTGTGGAGTTTGCATGTTCTCCCCATGTTGGCGTGGTTTTCCTCCGGGTGCTCCGGTTATCCCTGGTAAACGCTGTGTAAAACAAATGCTGGATAAGTTGGTGGTTCATTCCACTGTGGAGACCCTAGATTAATAAAGGAACTAAGCCAAAGGGAAATATATGAATAATTAATTCTCTCTCCTTTACTCACACACACTCATGTTTCTCCTCTGTACTCTCGATCGCACCTTCCCCCTTCGCTTTATTTGCTTTTTCTCACACTCCTGCATCCGTCTGCTGCCCACCTACAGGAAAGACAACAGATGATGAGATCTCCGCTGTTCCTCTTGGGCAGCAGTAGCTGTGCTTCCATGCGCCTATTTTAAGCACATTTTGGAGCATCGCAGGCAATGATGTTTCATAGAAATGCCAAGATGTGCATTTATTTTAAAATAAACACACACACTCACCGGCCACTTTATTAGGTACATCTGTCCAACTGCCCGTTAACGCAAATTTCTAATCACATGGCAGCAACTCAATGCATTTAGGCATGTAGACATGGTGAAGACGATCTGCTGCTGTTCAAACCAAGCATCAGAATGGGGAAGAAAGGGGATTTAAGTGACTTTGAACATGGCATGGTTGTTGGTGCCAGACGGGCTGGTCTGAGTATTTCAGAAACTGCTGATCTACTGGGATTTTCACGCACAACCATCTCTAGGGTTTACAGAGAATGGTCCGACAAAGAGGAAATATCCAGTGAGCGGCAGTTCTGTGGGTGCAAATGCCTTGTTGATGCCAGAGGAGAATGGCCAGACTGGTTCCAGCGGATAGAAAGGCAACAGTAACTCAAATAACCACTCGATACAACCGAGGTCTGCAGAAGAGCATCTCTGAACGCACAACACGGCCAACCTTGAGACAGATGGGCTACAGCAGCAGAAGACCACACCGGGTGCCACTCATGTCAGCTAAGAACAGGAAACTGAGGCTACAATTCACACAGGCTCACCAACACTGGACAGTAGAAGATTGGAGAAACGTTGCCTGGTCTGATGAGTCTCCATTTCTGCTGCCACATTCAGATGGTCGGGGGAGAATTTGGCCTCAACAACATGAAAGCATGGATCCATCCTGCCTTGTGTCACTAGTTCAGGCTGGTGGTGGTAGTGTAATGGTGTGAGGGATATTTTCTTGGCACACTTTGGGCTCATTGGTACCAGCTGAGCATCGTGTCAACACCACAGCCTACCTGAGTATTGCTGCTGACCATGTCCATCCCTTTATGACCACAGTGTCCCCATCTTCTGATGGCTACTTCCAGCAGGATAACTCTCCATGTCATAAAGCGTGAATCATCTTAGACTGGTTTCTTGAACATGACAATGAGTTCACTGTACTCAAATGGCCTCCACAGTCACCAGATCTCAACCAAACAGAGCACCTTTGGGATGTGGTGGAATGGGAGATTCACATCATGGATGTGCAGCCGACAAATCTGCAGCAACTGCATGATGCTATCATGTCAATATGGAGCAAAATCTCTGAGGAATATTTCCAGTACCTTGTTGAATCTATGCCACGAAGGATTAAGGCAGTTCTGAATGCAAAAGGGGGTCCAACTGGTACTAGTAAGGTGTACCTAATAAAGTGGCCGGTGAATGTTTGTGCACAACTGAGTAGGATAAACGCTTTATTTGATAATAAAACATTTGCATAAACTACATTAGAAACACATTTTCTCAGTTGATGATCAGATGTATGTGTGTTTCGGGGACTCATTAATGGACTTTACAGTGTTTCCAGCACACTGTAAACGATCTGAAATGTGATTTTGCTGGTTTCTAAAACCCCTCAGCCGTCAGTCCGTCACCACAGCGCTTCAGTATTATTATTCTTCTATTATTATTCCGTTTAGAACTGTCTTGAGCATCTGTCTGCGCTCCTAAAGAGCGTCTCACGCCTCCAAAAGCACCACATTCACCGCGTTCATTGCGTTTCGTCTTCATCTTCTGAGGCGCAGCTCGTTTATTAGAGAATAAACACCACAGTGGCGAATCACAACACACTCAACTACACTTCTCTGACTGATATCTGCTCCAGTTCATCTGGAAGTGATGATTTTATTCTCTTTAGTTTCTCATTAGATGGAAACGTTGCTTTATTCGCAAATGTTTAATGCCTTATTCCAGTTTTTTCCCATCATTTTGGATGGAAACACAGCTAATGAGATTAGCTGAGGAGCAAACACAGGCTATTGTGTATCAGTTTGTCTTAATCTCCTGTGGAGTGCGCAACTCTCTCCTGAAATTCCTGGTTTATCACATCACTGTCTTGTTTTATCATAAACAATCAGCAACATCAATGAAAAGAGGTGCTGACCACTAAGAAGAAAACAACATCATCTTCCTAAAGTAGGCGACGCGGTAGCAAAATGGATAGCACTGTCGCCTCACAGCAAGTTTGCTGGTTCGAGCCTCTACTGGGTCAGTTGCCTTCTCTGTGTGGAGTTTGCATGTTCTCCCCGTGTTTGCGTGGGTTTGCTCTGGGTGCTCCGGTTTCCCCAACAATGCTGGATAAGTTGGCGGTTCATTCCGCTGTGGTGACTCCAGATAAATAAAGGAACTAAGCTGAAAGGAAAATGAACGAATGGATCTTCTTAAAGCAACACAAAAATAAAAATTGACTCGCTCTTGTTCAAAACCTTTATGAGTTTCTTTCTTCCGTTGAACACAAAGTAAGATATTTAGAAGAATGCTGCATGCTGGCACCCACTGACTTCCATAGTATTTTTGTTTCCCAGCAACCAGCATTCTTCAAAATATCTTCCTTTGTGTTCCACAGAAGAGAGAAACTCATAAAGGTTTAAAACCACATGAGGGAGAGTGACCAATGAGGGAATGTTGCTTAAGGGGGCTAATAATATTGACCGCTTTTATTCTAGCCCAAATAAAACAAATAAGACTCTCCAGAAGAAAAAAATCTGAAATACTGTGAAAAATTCCTGAATCTGTTCAACATCATGTGGGAAATATTTGAAGAAGGAAAAAAAAAACATGGCTGTTTTTCTTTAGTAAATGGTTCAGTGGTTAACTGTCGCCTCAAAGCAAGACACTGGTTCGAGTCCCGGCTGGGCCAGTTGGCATTTCTATGTGGAGTTTGCATGTTCTCCCTGTGTTGGTGTGGGTTTCCTCCAGGTGCTCCGGTTTCCCCCAGAAGTCCAAACACATGCGCTATTGGGGAATTGAATTAACTACATCACCCGTGGCGTACGAGTATGTGTGTGAATGAGTGTGTATGGGTGTTTCCCAGTACTGGGTTGCAGATGAAAGGGCATCCGCTGCGTAAAACTTATGCTGGAATAGTTGGCGGTTCATTCCACTGTGGCGATTGATGAATAAATAGACTAAGCCGAATGAAAATGAATGAATGAATGAATAATAAAACATGACGTTTAGCAGAGACTGTTGTGCGTGGTGATTCACACAAGGCAAGTCAAAAGCTCCTTTCACTCAGTAATACAAGTAAATGGCTGTAAAATTACCTCGACTTTATCGGTAAACTCAATAATGTGCAGTTCACACAGGCAAGGACATTCCGTAACTATTCCGGATAAAGGAGCATTCCGAAATTCCGGTAAATTCTGTGACGTCACTAAACAGAAACGAGATTCCAAACAGCTGTTGTGTTTGTAAATATAAATGGGTCAGTCTGTTAGCTGAGGGTTTCGTTTGTGTTTCAAGCTTTCTCATTGGTGCGTCTGCGGTTGGAGAGCTAAAATAAATTCTTAAAAACACAAGGCTGATCTTAAAGGTGCTGTATGTTACTCTTCTAAAGCATAAAAGTAACAAGATGTTTGCAGATATTTAAGAAACACGCCCAGTGAACATTCTTGTTTATCTGAAAAACACTGCTGAAGTCAGATATTCTGCTTTGAAAATGTGTTTTCCATGCCGGAACGCTCTTTGTTTTGATCATTTAACCTGCCTAATGCCAGTTTAGCCAATTATATTCAGCACTCTTGGTTGCCTTGATGGAGACAGCATATTTCATTCATTCATTTATTCAGTAAGGCTCTCAAAGCATGCGTTCTTGACCGAAATGCGACCTCTGGTGGACTGTAGCAGACTCAGAAATGAGACGCAGGTTCAGAGTTCCACATGAGGTGGAGAATACAAGTTAACCAGATACACTACAAGTGGTTACAAGTTACAAAACACAATTAAATGCATCATTTACAAGCTAAAGAAAACAAAGAGGTAAGTGGTTTTAATCGCACTTACTCACTTGTTGGATAGCAGGCCAAATTCACTGTCAGGCCACTGGGAAATGTCCTGGTGCTTCGAATCCTCCGTTGTAAATGTGTAGATTTCAGAAGCACTCCTCAGAGGGAACACAGCACAAGGCTGGGCTATAATGCTGAGGCATTTCTGCAGAAATAAACCTCAACCACTGTCTCTTCACAGTCTCATCTCTGGTTCATCTGCACACTTCCAATAATATCCAGCCGAGCACAGTGCTCTTCTCTGTGTTGCCAGATGTAGCTGACTGATTCCAGTCCAAACCTTCTCCAAAAGTTTTTACCTACACAATCAAATTCAAAACCGCCCAATCTGGCAACCTTTGCTCGCCGCTGTTGTTTGTGGGCAGGGTTGGGGGTTTCGAATCTCCCAGGGCTGCACGTGCACAAATGGGCGGAGCTTATGTTTCGTGTTCACGTCATGCCGAAACGGCTAAAGACTCATAAGCACGGCCATTCGTTTGAAGAACTATGAGTCGACTCTTTTATAGATGAATCAACAGTTTTAAACACCGTGCACTTTCAGATTTAAGCCTCAGCTGGACATTTCACTTCACTTAGAGCTGTTACACACTGCATGCAAGCTCATATTCAAAAACCCATAATAGGGGCTCTTTAAAATGTCGAACTTGCTGGGTTTTCTTTTAAACACAACAAATTTTGTCTTAAATGAGCATAAAAAGTTAGTAAAGCAATCAAATGCTTTCATTATACTGTAGATCTGTCGCTGCTCTGAATAGGCTAAACCGTTTGCTAATTCATTTGCAGATTTTTGTAATGTATACTATTCTATGCTTTGCAAATAATAATAATAATAATAATAAAAATAACAATATAAAAAATAAATAAATAATAAAACATATTATTGACCGTTTCAACTGTTTAAATACAATGAAACAACTCCAGATGAACATATTTAGTAAATTTGGGAAGAATTTTAATTATTTATTTATTTATTTATTTTTTGGAGGGGGTGTGGGGGTATCCCTTATTTTCATATCCCAATGTTGACAGATATGAAATCGAGACCATGATATTAGGCTAGATGGAGTTGCTAATCCTGCCTTTACAGTTTTAGTATATTTTGATGGATGCACGTTGCTTCCAGGAGGCAGTCGCTAATTCCGCATTTACACTATGTTTGTATCCACCTATCTTTATGTCCATTTTGGATCATCGCATGACAAAAATGCTTGACGGAGTTTGTAGCAGATGTTTCCAGCACATTGTAAAAAATCTTAAATGTTTTGCAGCCGTCATCACAGCGCTTCAGTATTATTATTCTTCTATTATTATTACCTCCAGAACTGTCTTGAGCATCTGTCTGCGCTCCTAAAAAGCGTCTCACGCCTCCAAAAGCACTGCGTTCATTGCGTTTCCTCTTCGTCTTCTGAAGCACAGCTCATTTATTAGAGAATAAACACCACAGTGGCGAATCCAAACACACTAAACTACATTTCTCTGACGGATATCTGCTCCAGTTTATCAGGAAATTATGATTTTATTCTCTTTAGTATCTAATTAGATGGAAACGCTGCTTTATTCGCTGTTTTATGACACATATTCCAGTTTAATTCACATCTTCGGATTTGAACATCAAGCATTAGAGATTCGAGTTCAACCAAAAACGAAAACTCTGTCATTAACTTCCATCATACCATCTCTATAATGACAACTACAGACTAAATGTGCTCTTACGCAGGAGGATGAACACATGAGATGCAGCGCTGGAAACCCAATGGAGAGCTGCAGGTAATCTATCCTGAACAAACACACACAATCTGACGAAGAGCAAACACGTCTGTCGACAGCTGCACTCTCAGAAGAGCAGTTTATTGCTTCTTTACCAGCTTAACGGTGCTTTGTGTCATTAGATTCAAAGCGCAAACAGATGTTTCTCCTTAACACTCTCTCAGGATAGACACGGGGAGAGTCGTCCACTGAAAGCAGAGAGCTGTAAAATGAATCATTGTTTCAAAACGTTGTTGAAGCTGACGAAGCACTTTGAGAGGTCTTTATGATCCTCTAATTAGACTAGTTGGTTGGAGGTGAATGTGAGTGGTGTGTGAGAGTGTACTTGTGTGGTTTATGAGGACACGAAATTGTATAATGACATGGGTTTTACGGATTAAGGTGGTTTACAAGGACATTGTGCTCTTCTCGTAATTCAAAATGCTTAAAAATGAGACTTTGCAGTGGTTTTTCACATTCAGAGGTTTCCTGTGAGGGTTTGGTTTGGGGGTGAGAGTGGGTTAGAGTCGTATAATTAGTGGTTTTTACAGTAAATACATTCAAGCCAGGTTCATTGGAGACACAGTGGTGGGAAAAAGTGGGAAACCAAAGGACTCAAACTCAAATTGGTTGGGGCCATTTCAGTGACTGACAATTCACAGGAGGACCGTTTTAACATTCAAGCACAAGAAAAAGTGGAAACCTGATGTAATTGATGCATCTTAGGACACAAAACATTCATTCATTCATTCATTTTCTTTTCGGCTTAGTCCCTTTATTAATCCGGGGTCGCCACAGCGGATTGAACCGCCAACTTATCCAGCATTTGTTTTACGCAGCGGATGCCCTTCCAGCCACAACCCATCTCTGGGAAAAGGACACAAAACATGTTGTTTATATTTGAAATATATCTGTGGTTGTTGGGTGTGTGGCCGACACATACTCAGGCCCCGTTTACACTAATGCGTATTCGTTTTAAAACGCATACGTTTTGCTACGGTTACGCCATTTGTCCACACTACGCCGGAGTTTTCGAGCCGTGAAAACGGAGCGTTTTGGAAACGCTGGAGAGGCCGTTTTCATTCTAAAACGCTGCTGCTCCGTCTCAGTGTAGATGGAGGGAAACGGAGACCTTTGAAAACGGAGGCGTGGCTGCTGAGATCCGCTACGTGATTGGTGCTTTGGGTCATTGCGTATCCTTCCCTTATTCGTCAAGCGCACATGACTAAAACGTCACAGGCAGACGGCAGACCAGCCTTCACTGTAAACACTGTATTTTCGATAGCCATGGATGTTTTATATTCATTTGTTACTTTAAGTAGCAACTCGACCTCGTCGTCTGTCCACAAAAAGACCTCTCTTGCTTTCTTTACCATCGCGTTCATCGTTCAACCAGCGCTTGTTGACTAACAATAACCAAATGCCGAGCGAGACACGCGCTTCCTGTTTATACTTGAACGCGTATGCCCGGAGTGCGCAAATGGTCACGTGATATACGTTTCTGGTGGAGTAATGTGGAAGCAGATCTGTTGAGAGACGCTGGGTGAAACGCTAGTGTGGACGCGGATCGTTTTCATGCTAAAACGCAGCTTTAAAACTAAAACGCACTAGTGTAAACGGGGCCTCAGTCATTCTTCCACAGAGTATATGCAGTCAAAACTATCTACAGCCCTTCTCCTTAGCCCTATGCCTTCAAACTAAAGAGAATTGGGACACCTTCACATGAAAGCGCAAAAGACGGGTACGTGGAAGGGCTAAGGGGTAGAATTGGGATTGGGCCATTGTGTGTACAGTAGTTCTCATTGCAATATTCTCATTACCCCATTAGTTCTTCATATACAGTAAGTCATTCAATGCAAAGTGATTGATCCAGTTGTCTAATCCAGTCTTTCTCAACTGGTGGGTCGCGACCCAAAAGTGGGTCCCAGGAACATTTTCAGTGGGTCGCGGGGTGTGTGGTCAAAAAAACAACAAAAGTTTAATTTTTAACTTGTTTTGCGTATACTGGACTTTTATTTTGAAATGTGCGCACGACAACCGATCCCGTTGGAATCGACGTGGAAAGCATCACGTTGCTGAGCAACATAGAGAGTCAGCTGGTGGAGCTGTCATGTGATAAGACGCTGAAACAGAAATTCAGTGATGTAAGCCTCTCCCAGTTTTCGCGATCTGAGAGTGGGATCAAACCCATCCCATTCAGAACTACGTATCTGTATGAAAGTGGCTTCTCTTCCTTGGTGCGGCTTGAGTCCAAGCAAAGGAACAGGTTGTACATAGAGCACGATCTTCGGGTAGCACTGTCTACCATCACTCCTGACTCTGAAACTCTTATCACATCAGTAAAGCACATCCTCAGTTATCTCATTATCTTCCCAAATTACTGTTAAGTGAAACAGATGTTTATAATTGCTGTCATATTAGATGTAAAAATGGTTATGGATGTTTTAATCATTTTACAATGTGCTGGTTTGTTCTGTTCAACAGGATCAGTGTTCATGTTTTATTAACAGTTCAGTGTTGTTTATGGTAACAACCTTTTCTCACCCTAACCACTGTTTACAGTGTTTGTCGTTTTTACTTTGTATAATTTGATACATTTTGTTGAATGTCAGCAATAAAATATTGTTTATTTGTAAGTCTTGCTAATTTTCTCATGAGTTTTCTGTCACTACTTGTGTACGTTAACAAATAAATACAAATTAATTATAATTCCTAAAATTATATTACAGTTCCTAAAAATTTGGGTCGCGGCGTGATGACCATGTAAAAATGTGGGTCCCGTGGCCAAACCAGTTGAGAACCACTGGTCTAGACTGGTCCAAGCATATTTTCCAGCCCAGGCTTATTGGTAATATGTGCCATCAGTGTCAGTATTGGAGAACTGACAAATATGTATCCTGCACTTGATAATTTTGGTCAGAGCACTATTATGTAAAAGTGTAGCTGTGAATCATATGCAGTCTTTTTTGACCAGCGTGCCACATAGAGTACTGTGTAAAATTGCACATTTTTTAAAATGATGTTTTGAAATATTTTTGTCATTTTTAGTCCAAATGTCTTTTCATTCATTCATTTTCTTCTCGGCTTAGTCCCTTTATTAATCCGGGGCCGCCACAGCGGAATGAACCGCCAACTTATCCAGCATTTGTTTTACGCAGCGGATGCCCTTCCAGCCACAACCCATCTCTGGGAAACATTCATACATTCTCATTCACACACTACAGACAATTTAGCTTACCCAATACACCTGTACCACATGTCTTTGGACTGTGGGGGAAACCGGAGCACCCGGAGGAAACCCACGCAACCACGGGGAGAACATGCAATCTCCACACAGAAATGCCAACTGACCCAGCCGAGGCTCGAACCAGTGACCTTCTTGCTCAGTACCGCATCGGATGTCATTCCCTCGCTGTAAATGCTAGCACTCCCAGTTTCTTTATGCAACCTCGCTGCACGCGCATGCTGAATGTTTACAAACATAGTAATTTGTCTATACTGTTACCATACGTTCACACCGAAATCGGCGAGAGCGTCAATAGCCGGAATCATTCATTTTCAATGGGAGCCAGCGGCGATAAGGAGCAGGTGAGGGCGTCGAAGAGAGTTGTAATCAAGTCAACTTAATAGTAATAAGCTATGACGCGGTTCAGCGGCAAGCAGTCAGAATGTAGAAGTCCACCGCTTGAGGAGAGTCCAGAGAACACAGGCACTGTCAACTTTGGTTCCAACCACACTTGTTCCCAAAGGTTTTAATTTTGCAGTCGCCGGATTACCAGTTATATACGATGTTTTCATTACAGGGACGTACATTAAACAAGATGTGCATTAATGTTGTTATATATATATTTTTTTTTTACAAAAGTGGGAATTTCATGCAACAGTACAAATCAGTATCGCTGCTTCAGGATATTTCAGACATATGAACACATAATAGACGACTTAAACAACCTGATCTTCCATTGTTAAATTAATCTGATAAAATCGTGCAACATTTTCACGCTAGAAAGCATGGTTAATGCGAGAATGTCAGTGATTTGCTGATAATGCTGCGAGATCAAATACGAGATCAGTGTAGCGAATGTTGACGCTCTTGCCGCCGGAGCTCTGAAGGCAGACAGCGTTGGCGACAGGACGGCCAGAGCGAACTTTGACGCTCTCACCGCCTTCGGTGCGAACGTACGGTTAGAAGTTCAGTTTTCTGCAAGTCAGTACAGTAAACTGTCAATCAAACTGTTGTCAGAGGTCACGTCAGGTAGTAAAATCAGAGTTCAGTTATATTGACAACATGACTCAGCATTTTGACACAATGACCGTGACTTTTCATTTTGATGTGACTGATATGATCATTGACATATACTTGCTTTTGAGAGATGAACTACAGATTATGAGTGATTTCTACAGGCGTTTGCAGACAATACATTGTGTTTTTGCACAAATTGTTTTGAGAATGTATGTCTGCAAGTTTTAATGATGATTCCAGAAATGCAGAAAAGGGACAGAGAGAAAATGTTTTCATTTCTGTTGAGTGTAATTGACTGTAAATAATCTTAATTACTCAATGAGTGAAATAATTTACATTCACTTTTAATGGTTAAATGCTTTTCTGAAGTAACTTGCCAACACAGGATAGGATTCACACACTGCATAAAATGCTTTTCTTACTCAGGTTTTGTCTTGTTTCAAAAAAGTATTAAAAGTATTAACTTCTTTTATAACTTAAAACGTCATTCTTTTATAACTCGTTTTAACCATAGACTGTAAAAAATATGGACGTAGTATCCGTGACGTCACCCATAGGTTTCTGATGAACCCAAAAGAAGCCACTAGTAGGCGTGGCCAACCATCGCCATTTTGTTCGCGCGTCATCGCACCAACCGAGGCATACCAAACAAGGGCAAAGAGGCGGAGCGTGGGCGGAGTGTGAGCGGAGCTACGGGACGCATGCTGGCATATAGCTAAGAGCTTTCTTATGGGAGAAACACATCATATTTCATTACCTGCGACTCTTTTGTGTTCTGACCACACGTGCTTGGTTGTACACTATATCAATAAAGTGTTTAGTCTGTTGAAAACACTGTTGTAATACATCAAGCCACTCAACATCGTTTTAAAGACGTTTTTCAACAGGAAGAAAGTGCGGATTAAATCCAAATACTTCAGATATAGTCTGTGTTAGTAAATGCAGGGCTATTTAGCAAATCCAGGCAGAACACTGTATGACAACACTTCAGATGACGATTTTATAGACTACAGCTGATCAGTCAGATTCTGGAGTGCGTTAGAGTTCAGAAGAACATTATAAATCATAAATTATCCGAAATAAAGCAATTACATTTATAGATATGGTATAAGTATATAATTTCCCTCACCTGAGAAACGGAGGCCACGTGAATGGTTTGTGAGCACAATTAAGTGCACACAGCATGCCATATTATCTGATAATGGTAGTAAATAATTCCAAAAGGCAACTGACTGTGTAAAGCCACATAAAACAACACAAAAATAAGATGAATCAGCCGGAATCAGCTGAGGTGACGTGACGGCGACCAGCGCGACTAGCTGTCACTCAAGTGGCCACGCCCTTAATTATGCAAACCTAATTTAGCTTAATATAAAGGAAACGGATGAGTTATAAAAAAATTCACCCCCCTCACAGTTGTCATGAAGGGTAATATAAGCTATATGAACCAAAATCGTTCTTTGTACCAGGCTGTAAACACCTTTTTTTCTGCTGTAAAATTGGCCATTTCACCAGCGGGCTCATTGGAGATTTGCTCTATTATGGAGCCAGGACAGCCAGGACTAGCGGAATTTTCGATGAATTGCAAGTTTAAGTTACTTCCGTATTAGCTTCCCGAGGGAGAGCGGGAGGTTGCCGCTTGGTTTTAACTCATTTTAATCTGTTTTTATCAGTTTTTTATTATTTGTTTTTATTTTCTTATACTTCAATTTTATTTCTGTTTATGAAAAGCACTTTGAATTGCCACTGTGTATGAAATGTGCTATATAAATAAACGTGCCTTGCCTTGCCTTAATTCAAGAAACTTTTTCTAGAAAAGCAAAATATATTGTGTTGTTTTAAAAATAATAAATAATAAATCTAATTAAATAATAAATCAAACTAAAGTGAGTTTTCCCTTAAAACAAGCAAAATTATCTTATTAGGGCGCCACGGTGGCGTAGTGAGTAGCACGTTCGCCTCACAGCAAGAAGGTCGCTGGTTCGATCCCCGGCTGGGTCAGTTGACATTTCTGTGTGGAGTTTGCATGTTCTCCCCGTGGTTGCGTGGGTTTCCTCCGGGTGCTCCGGTTTCCCCCACAGTCCAAAGACATGTGGTACAGGTGAATTGGGTAAGCTAAATTGTCCGTAGTGTATGTGTGTGAATGAATGTGTAGGGTGTTTCCCAGAGATGGGTTGCGGCTGGAAGGGCATCCGCTGCGTAAAACAAATGCTGGATAAGTTGGCGGTTCATTCCGCTGTGGCGACCCCGGATTAATAAAGGGACTAAGCCGAAAAGAAAATGAATGAATAATCTTATTTCAAAGCCAAAAACAAGAGTATTTAGCTCACCCCACTGGCATTTTGCTTGTTTTAAGGGAAAACTCACTTAATTGTGACTCAGTTTCGGAAAGCAAGACAATATTTGACACAGCAAATTGTGAGGTGTTGAATATCTGGTGTAAGCCCCTGTAGTGTTAGTGCCCGTGCACACCGAGACGTTTTTTGCTTGCGTTTTCAGTCGACGTTTAACGCCTCGTGACTATATAACGGGCGTCAATGTGATTGTGCACACCAACGCGAAAAACGGCAGGCGTAAAAGTGTCATTTTAAATAAGAAGCTTGGCGCCACCTTGTGCGCCATCCAACGTCAAGGAGTGATTTTGCATACTCTTCTGCTCAACGCCAGAGAAAATTGCTTGAGCTTGAATGTGGAAAACGTCTCAAAAAACGCTGATGATAAACACAAACGAAAAGCGTCCCGGTGTGTACGAGCCCTAGAGTGTTAAAATCCAAGTGTATATTTACTGTTTTTAACACTGATGCGGGTTTAACAGTGTGCATTTCTGGTGTTGCCTTTCCATGTTCAGATTTGAGAGATGACATTCCTGTGTTCAGTAAAATTACTGATATAATTGTATTCAAATTGAAAGTCAGTATTTTTTGCTGACTTGTGAACTTGAAACCATGCACAGCAAATTTGCCAGTGTACATTTTACACCACAGGTGTTGAATTGAACACTTTTCTGGTGTCTATACGAGTCTCACCAGCCAAGTGTTCAGCTTACACTTTCATGAGTGTTGAATATATACACCTCTGCAGTGTAAAATATATACACTGTACAGTGTACACTATACAGTGTAACCTGAACACTTGGCTGGTGGGACTCATATACACCAGAAAAGTGTTCAATTCAACACCTGTGGTGTAAAATGTACACTGGCAAATTTTTAAGATATTTGGACTAGAAACAAGACTAAAACTCGAAAAAAAGAACAAAAGAAAATACACACACACACACACACACACACACACACTAAAACGTAACAGTGGAAAAGAAAAAAAACATTGATTTTTTTTACTATTTGGATTGTTAAGTATGGATTGTATAGATTTACTACATTGATTTTTTTTATCATATATGGATTCTTATTTACCAGATGGGTTGTTATTTACCATATACATTTTTATTTACCATATGAATTGTTATTACTCATTTGGGTTGTTATTTACCACATGGATTGTTATTTACCATTAAGTGATTTTTTTTTACCATATGGATTGGTATTTACCATGTGGATTATTTTTACCACATGGATTTTTTTATTTACCATATTGATTGTTATTTACCATATGGATTGTTTTTTTACCATGTCGATTGCTTTTTAATTTACCATATAGATTGTTTTTTTTTTTAACCATGTGGATTGTTTTTTACCACTAGATTGTTTTTTATTTACCATATGGATTGTTATTTACAATATGGATTTTTTTTACCATATTGATTGTTATTTACCACATTGATTGTTTTTTATTTACTATATTGATTATTATTTACCATATGGATTGTTTTTTTTTACTTTATTGATTGTTATTTACCATATGGATTGTTTTTTTACCATATTGATTGTAATTACTATAGGGATTGTTTTTTTTTACCATATTGATTGTTAATTACTATAGGGATTGTTTTTT
>CAIGQQ010029333.1:445345-477297 GCA_903798035.1 Danio albolineatus
AACTGAACCTAGCTGTGCCCAACACAATTGAGAAGATGGAGAAAGCCGGCACGGACCGTGCCCTTTCTGCTGTGAACTATTAAATTCTTATTTTCCCCGGAGCGGAACAAATTTTCACCGCACAGTTGGACAGGCACAAACAAAAATATAATTCATACATTTTTCTTGGAAAAAAATATCTTTTTGAAATGAATTTCATTAGGTATAATTTTTATCTGAATTGTGATGTGGTTTTGGTTGGTCAGTTATTTACTAGATAAAAAAGAATAACGAATAACCTTTGCAGTGATGCGCTTCAAAACAAGCGCGCTATTTGCTTTAGCGCCAAAACACAAGTTGCCGTGAGATTGTGTTGGTTTGGTAGGCCTAAATAAAATAGCCTAAATAAAATTAAAGTTAAATATTCATAGTTTCAGAGAACCCCATATTAAAGTCGGGACATCTGGTGAACGCCCGTATCCCTCTCTGTGCAGCCAGATTAACAGTGTGAGCAAAGCATCTTATATGCGGTAAAAAAAAACGGCCGCTTCGACAGCATTGGCAATGTTTCGTTGTCTGTTGTCACGGGAACTTTTGATATGCTGATCTTCCAATCTATTACAGCCTCTTTATGTATTCTGTGTGTACTTTACGTATCATCTGTATGTTGGTTGTGTTGCCTGTCACTAAAGCACTTACGGCATATTGTGTGGGTCATGCAATTGCCATCCTTTATCTCCACTGGGTAGCTGAAATGTTGCCATACTGCTGACTTATATGAAGAGGGAGGGTCCGCAATCTCTGGGTTAGTTGCCATGTTTCCTCACGTTCTTCTTCAACTAGCTCAACTTTTGCAGGAAGGCGTTACATGATTGAAAAGTTAGTCACGGGTGTGTCGCGATTCTTCCTTATCAAATCGCGACACAGGATTGTGGATCTTAGTGACGCGATTTCGGTTTCATATCGCGTATCGTTACAGCCCTAGTAAAAACAGCGACACACATTCAGTATTAGTGCACACACAGGCAAAAGCTGAACCATTATGAAACAGGACCGCCACACGTGTGTAGGAGAGCTGATGTAGCCATAGCAACGACAAACAGCAGTAAAACGCAAGCTCAAACGCATTTTAATCCGTAAACAATGCGACATGCGTCGCGTTTACAACGTGCTTTTAGACGCTATATGAGAATACAAGTTAACCAGATACACTACAAGAGGTTACAAGTTACAAAACACAATCAAATACATCATTTACAAGCTGGAGAAAACAAGGAGGCAACCGTTTTAATCGCACTTACGCACACTTGTTGGATAGCAGGCCAAATTCACCGTCAGGCCACCGGGAAATGTCCTCAACCACTGACTCTTCACAGTCTCATCTCCGGTTCATCTGCACACTTCTAATAACATCCAGCTGAGCACAGTGCTCTTCTCTGTGTTGCCAGATGTAGCTGACTGATTCCAGTCCAAATCCTATTCAAAAAGTTTTTACCTGCACAATCAAATTCAAAACCGCCCAATCTGGCAACTTTTGCTTGCTGCTGTTGTTTGTGGGTGTGGTTGGGTGTTTCGAATCTCCCGGGGCTGCACGCGAACAAATGGGCGGGGCTTATGTTTAATGTTCACGTCATGCCGAAACAGCGAAAGACTCGTATGCACGCCGATTCGTTTGAGGAACTATTAGTCGACTCTTTTATAGATGAATCAATAGTTTTAAACACTGTGCACTTTCAGATTTAAGCCTCAGCTGGACATTTCACTTCACTTAGAGCTGTGTTACACACTGCATGAAGATCATTTTCAAAAAACCATAATAGGGGCTCTTTAAAATACCATAATAGGGGCTCTTTAACTCAATTACCCTAGTTAAGCCTTTAAATGTCACTATAAGCTGAATACTAGTCTCTTGAACAATATCTAGTCAAGTATAATGTGCTGTCATCATGGCAAAGAGAAAATAAATCAGTTATTAGAGATGTGTTATTAAAACTATTATGTGTAGAAATATACTGAACAAATCCCTCTGTTAATCAAATAAAAATAAAATAATTGAAAATGTAATTAATGTTGATTTTTATACTTAACCGTATATATTATTTGTATAAAACATGTTCATTTTATGTGGTGATGATCATTCAAATTATATTCTTCTATGTATTATAGATTGAGAATGAGGAGACTCCAAAACACATGGTGGCTGAAGAGTCATCATCATCATCATCGTCCGGATCCACAAATGAAAGTGATGTAGAGGGCCGGTGCTCAGCAGCTTCTCTGGAGGCTTTTGGGACGTCGGTACTCCGCAGGTCGAGCAGTACTCCATGCGAAGCTGTAACAAGTACAATAACGCAGCCGTCGCCATCTTCAGCCCCCTCCAGCAGAAGGAAACGGAGACGTGACAGTGCAGGTGATGACATTGGACGGCAGGAGAAACACGAAACTGACAGTTTCGATCGGCACGCGCAGATCGTTGCTGATTTTATGCGCAAGCTGCCGCCGCGGCACTGTGCCATATTCAAAAAGAGATTACAGGACGTTATGTTTGAAACGGAGATGCAGCTGCTGGATGAGCAAGAGAGAGGCACAATAGAGGCTGTTTATATCTTGTAAGCGGTCTTGTGCAATTGCGTGTTGCGAATAAATGTTACACTACACTGCTGCAGCTGTTGATTTTCAATAGGGCTACTCAGATGGTTACAATACATATAAAGAACATACGTAAACGCTTTCTATGAAGCTCATGCTCAAAATGAAGTATAACTCTTTTTATAATTATTTATAGTTAGTCATAACAATTCTATAAATGTATCTGTAAAGATGTTATACTAGGGCTGGGCTGATAAACAATATTATATCGATTCGCAATAAAATTTATGTCAATAACAATGAAGCCCTGGAATTTTCTTTACTCTATATTGATATAAGAGCCAATCAGACAATGGGAATACCAACATAGTGTTGATATTAGAGATGTATGGAGTTTTCGACCACCAAAAATATGAATATGGCAGAAAATATGTTATGCTATTTAATAGCTCCTCAAATTTTTTGTGCCTTCAGTCATTGTTGGGTTACTCTTTTAAATCTGGAAGCGTTAACAACATATATATTGAAATACATATTGTTATCGTTCAATTATCAAGATTGCGTTTTTGCCATATCGCCAAGCCCTATGTTATACGTAAGGGATAATCAACGGCTTGCCATGCGTTAAAGGATTTTAATGCACGACGTGGAGGCAAAGGATCACACGATGCGCAGCGGAGTGTGGTCGCCTCCGCGAAGTGCATTAAAATCCTTTAACGCACGGCAAGCCATTGATTATCCCGCTTATTCCATGGTCATTTGCCAAGGTAGGCCTATATTTAAACTAGTTTTTCTCTTTGCTGGGCAATATTTGTCTGAATTTTTGTCCGTTTTTAGATGTTAGATTTTCTAGTCCCTCCACTGAATCGGCTGTGACAGACTGACTGGCAGACAGAGAGAGAGAGAACGTGCCGAGGGAGGATCTGTATGTATATCTCTTAACATTAATACTGCGAAAGCTGGGCTACGATTTACATTTCATAATGAACATACAATATTAATATTATTATACTTATAAAAAGAACCATATCAATTAAACACGCTTTAGGAACACGTATTATGAAGAGAAAGCAGCCAGAGCCTATTTCAGAAATCTCTGCTGTTAAATATGTAGGGAAATTTAGGAAAAGAAACAGATATCGGGACAAGTAGGAGAACATTCTGCTTTATTTATTTAAAACAAAAGCAATCAACCAAACACACAGGATCAGTGTAATATTACATTATTTACGCTCATAGATTAATTATGAAACTTACTTTGTGATCTGCCAAAAAATACACCTGAGAAAAAAAAAATAGGTTCAAATATTTAAAGACTGACCGTTAGATACGCCAAAGATTAATTATATATCCTGTTTTAACAACAGAGATGCACGAGATTAGATCCAGCCGCGTAGAACTGGAGATTCTCTGGCCGACTAACTAAAGTAACAAAACCAAAAATGAAGTCCAAACCAGAAAATCAAATCAACTTAAATATATTTAATCAAAATTAAGTGAAATGATACATAAATATAAAAAAAAAAAAAAACTCCAAAGCCGAAGAGGGAAGGATGAACACCCGCAGTCCTGTTTTCTTGGTCTTTATCCAAACGCACATCACAGGTAACACTCCGCACCTGGTCCAAACGTAATCACGGCAAAACCCTGCACCTGTCCAACACTCCAGAGAAATACCAAAATCACGGAAGACCTCCATCTAGTGGACACTGATTAGTCACTACGACCGTCACACCGACATAAAGCTTCCCTCGGGGGGAGCTGTTCGCGGAGCTGCCGCTGACCGCCTGGAGCTTCCAACATTTTTAAAGACGCGCTATCCATACACATAAACTGCAGATTTGACTTTAAAGAGCCCATATGGTGGGTTGAGAACGGTTAAATTTCACTTTTTGAAGTCCCAAACAACAGGATGATATGTATGCAAGGTTAAAAAACACTTCCCCCCCCACTCCAGGTAGGGAAAAGAGGTTTCCAGGCAAAAGAACACAGCCTTTCCCTCGCACTTCAGAGCACAGCGTCTATGGGACATGATTTAACCGGAATGCGATACAGTGCTTGTTGTCTTCCACTTTTCTTTCCTGTCTGTGGGCGGGGCCGGGGAGTTCAATTTTCCCAGGGTCTGCACATGCAACTAGTGGGCGGGGCTTATGTTTCGCGTTGACGTTAAGCTGAAACGGCAGAAGACTCGTTCTAATAACGATTCATTTAAACAACGAGTCGACTCTTTTATAGATGAATCAATTGTTTTAAACACTGTGCACTTTCAGATTTAAGCCTCAGCTGGACATTTCACTTCCCTTAGAGCTGTGTTACACACTGCATGGAAGGTCATTTTCAAAAATCCATAATAGGGGCTCTTTAAAATAACTACATTCTCGCTTGAAAAACTCTTAAAACTTGATTTTGTGGCACAGTTTATGAGTATTTTCCTAATTATGCGGATTTCCTGTCCGCCATTAACAGCCCTCATCGGTTTCATGCGCAGCACATGCGAGTTGCTATAGTAACTGTAAACGTTTGGGAGAAGCGCATTTATTTCCAACTGTGATCAAAACTGACTGGAACTACCTGTGCGTTTCAACGAAATATACCACACCCTCCAGCCAATCAGAATCAAGAGTTTCAACAGACCATGGAATAATGTATTATAATGGATTATAATGAGTTATAGCTACATTTATAGTAGTGGTATTAATAATTATTAGTGATGCATTTCATTTTCGATTGCACATGTTTATATCACATTTTACACTGATGTATAAGTGTTAATTAGTCGGTTACTTTACTTAAAGGGGACATATTATGCCCCTTTTTACAAGATGTAAAATAAGTCTCTGATGTCGCTAGAGTGTGTGTGTGTGCAAAGTTTTAAAAAATGCTGGTAATATTGGTATTTTTTTACCCCGTACTGATAGCTTTCAGCATTCTTCGAAGTGTCTTATTTTTTGTTCAACAAAAGAAACTTATAAAAGGTTTAATCCACATGAGGGAGAGTAAAAGTAAGATTTTTGGATGTCCTGTCCCTTAAAAGACATTTAGCAGAGCAAACAAAATCATACTGTATTTACTGTAATATTAATTGAATTAATTGGTGCACATTTTTGAGGGGAATTTCAAACATTCAGTGAATTTCCTTAAGTATAAATTACCATATCATAAAATACCAGTTTACTGCTGTTGTTTTGCTGAATGCAGTTACACACCAGAGACAGACAGGTCAAGTTTTATTTCTCAGCAGCATGGCAAACGTGCATGAATTACACCAGTTTAATGAAATGTTAGGGCATCGTTAATAGCGAAACAGTCTTTTTGCAATTACATATAATCAAGATGCTGCTTGGTGAAGTTATAAGAGCTGAACTGAATGATAATTGAATACTGCATCAAACACTCTAAACAGCCCTGTAGAAACTAAATATATTAATTATTTGCATTTAAGAATCAGTTTTATTGGCTAAATAAATAGTGAATGGGGCATATACAGGCAGGCCCTCTAACAATTTATTATTTAAAGACAATGCTGTGGAGATGCAATGCACGGAGATGTGGAGGTTGTTAACCATTTCCTGAGGAAATAACATTTTGCTTGCTTGTTAATATGCTTGCTTGCATGTAAAGTTTTTTTTTTTTTTTTTCATAAACCACTGCTAGCACTATTGCCATGTTGGGACTGAGGTTGCCAAATCCCCAGTTCCTGTGCCGATGAGAAGAAATTTCTGCTATAGTACACTATACAAAACACAAAGGGAATGTCAATCATACACCGTTAACAATTATTATTAATTACACAGTATTTAACTGTAATATGAGCTGTATTTTACTGTAGAACAGTAATGCAGTATGTTACTGTATTTTAAAGTTGCATTGTAAAATTGCTGTTTATTTAAAATATATGCACTACTGTAAATACATATAAAGCAAGATAAATGGTGCTGTAAATACAGTATTTTTGCTATAATTGATTTACAGTAAGTGACGAGTGGCAAACTGCTGCCAGTGAGTTACTGTAGATTCTACAGGACATTGTTAACAGTGTAAGTAAGGAGTAAAGAGTACTTATATTTACATCACAAATGAAAACTGATCAGTTAAAAATGCAATGGTATAATGAACTTTCTAATTGTTGGCCACTTAACTATGCCTGCTTTAAGAATTCATACAGACGTCATTATTCAATTACATCCATGTGCACAGTATGATTGAACAGTTCTAACAAATACACTCAAACCTCCAGCTCACATTAAGTTGCTTTACTTCTTGCGCACACATACACAATTATTGTATATTTGATATGTACAATACGCAAAACTACATTTCTAAAATTTGTGAAGATAAACCGATTTTCCTCCATATGCTATCAAGTGCTGATGATATTGCGGGATATTGAACAACATCTGGCAACCTTGCTGAATGATGTCTTTTCTACACACTGTACCTTTCTGTTACATATCAGAAGAACGAACTGAAGGATTGAAACACCGAGTTCAAAACATATTATTCTTTAAGCTTGACATGGAGGTATGTTTCCTTACTTTTAGCATTCATTATATCCAAAACAAGAATATAAAAATGTGAGCATGGTTCAAAGATGAGTGAGAGGGGCTCCTTTAAGATGCTTTTGAAATATTTGCTATATCCATTTTTATTCTACAACATTGTAAAATCCCGTTATTTTGATCAGAACACAATCGATTCATTTGAATTTATGTTATTTTGTAGCCCTGCACTTTTGATAATTGACGGAAATGAATTGAATGTCTAACCTTTGCTTCGGCATGCTATTTTACCAGTTTTGTTTAAGAGTAATATTTATGGAGCATTTCTTTTTCCTCCTTTACTATAACTATATGCCAACTCATTTGAAAGATACACATAAGATTCATTGTTTTCTTGTAATGAGCACTTTAAACAAAGGGTTAAAATAAGGTTTTTGTCAAGCAGGAAATAACAGTACAAACAATAGTTAATTTTTGACACATTAAGTAAATTAGCTATTTATAATTATTATTTCTTTTATTTGTTTGTATACTGTAGTTGTCCACTGTTTAAATGATCAAACAATTTAAACAAATTAAAATGTTCTATATTTTAACATTTCCTGCATTTATAAAATTTCAGATGGCACGCATATGTTTCAAAAACACACATGTAATTTTATTCCTGGATTAGGTAAGTCAGTCATCATTCATTTGATTATTATTTTCATACTAAGAATTCTAATTTATGTCACAACAACACTTTGTTTATTCTCTTAATCAGTCTTTTCCAGTACCATCATGGAAACCTCAACAGGTTCTGAGGTAAGTCACTACAGAGTGGCCAGTATTTTACATGGGCATCCTTTTATCATTCCTGTAAAAAAATGTATGTTTGTAGCATTAAAGTCTAGGGTCCAGTTGCATGAAAGCCCTTAAGCTAAGAAATCCCTTAGTTATAAGGTTTAAGGAACCCTTAGTAAAACTTGGGTTACAAGAAAAACAAAAACAAAGGTCAACTTAAAGCTGCTTTTAGGTATTCCCCTTAACGTATTAAGGCCCTGTTTACGCTGTCAGGTCTTGATGCCTAATTCTGATTTGTTGTCTGTCTGGTTTGTTCGCCTGTCCATTTACACGTTCTTTTAATTGTGACCCATATCGGATTCATTTGTTTACACTGGCCATACAATTTACGGTGTCACGCATGCGTAAAGGTGGGTTCTAGCATCTACACTAGCCACGATGGAAGAAATTGTCTTGCTTTTAGCTGTGAAATATGTGAAGGTCACCCAACTTTAAAATGATTTTGAGGTGGAGGAGAAGGGAAAGGGCCGTCATCACAGCTTGTGCCTATGATTTATATATGTGTCCTCCATTGACTCATCTCCCCGCAGGGCAAGAAGGCACGTAACTTCTGCTGTTGACCACTGACCACTTTCCTCCTCCATGTTTCCTCTGTTGTTGTTGTTGTTTACCGCGTCTGCGTCTCCACACACGCTCTTCCCTCTGCTTCATTAAACTGCGGAGAAGTACCACATTGTGCAAATTCCCTTAAAGGGCACCTATTTTTTAAAAAATCTACATTTTAAGCTGTTTGGACAGACATATGTGTAGTTATAGTGTATAGACGATCATTTTGGGGTGATATAGACACCCAGTCCTTTTTTTTCAATTTAACAGCATAAAAACGGTGGACCAATTGGAGCGGTTTTGAGATCGACCGCAACTTTACGTAGGAGTGCGGTCCCCCCACCCACCGAATTGATTGACAGCTGCATATTAACATGTCTCCATAGTAACGCGTGTAATCATATCAATAAGACAGGACGTGCGCAAAGCAACCAGGAATAAAATATCTGTTCAGTTCGGGAAGGTCATCAGTCATCATCAGATGTGATCAAGAGTGAGTTTCACAAATTTAACACGTGCTTAAAACAGTGCATGTTTGTAATGAACTACAGCGATTCACTTCAGCTTTACTTCATCACCACAGCCGTGTGTCAGCAAAAAATACGCTTCAATCTCGGTTTGTTGACATTAAATCAGGTTTATTTTTACATTAACATAACAGATATCCATACGGCAGTGAATATTAACCTGTATCCTTTCACATTTGCTTGCAAAAGCAGTGCAAAGTTCAACACGTGCGCTGTCTGTGTCTCTTTTTCTCTGTGTGTGTGTTTGTGTGTGTGTGCGTGCGTGCGTGCGTGTGTGCATGCGTGCGTTCATGCGTGCGTGAACAATCTTTGTAACTACACTGTGTGTGACTCATCGTTGCAACTCCTCAACAAACACATCAAACAGTCATTGGTGATGTTCTTACTGTTGTATTTCTCAAACGTAGTGAGATCTGCTTCCTTTACATCTGTTCCTGTTATGTCTGTCTGTCTGAAGCAGCCGAGGGCGGAGATTGAGGCACGCTGACGGGTACGTGGGAACGGTTGGCGGGGAGGACTATCCTTAAAGGCCCAGTGCCAAAAACAGCAAAAAGCTCTTTAGAGCTAAAATACAAAGATTTTAGACAGCTATAATTAATAATCTGATGGGTATTTTGAGCTGAAACTTTACAGACAAATTCTGCTGACACAAAAGACTTATATTAAATATAAAAAAGGGGTCAAATATGTTCCCTTTAAAGGGATAGTTCACCCAAAACTTAACTGTCCTTGTTGCAAACCAGTTTTGACTTTTATCCAGAAGTATCTTGTCAGTGTATAACTGTTGTGTTTAGTTTAGCATTGCTTGACATTGCAACTCGCAATTAGTAAAGATGATGATTCCAACAAACATCTATACATATGAAAAGTGACACTGGTGTATTTAACAAATGCTCAGCTGGTCAGTGTGAGCACTACATCACACTGGCAAACACAGTTAAACTGAAGTTGACATTAGTTAATAGTAACCAGTGCTTTAGTACTGGAGGTTTTATGGTTAGATTTGACCAGCCTGGTGGCCAATCTTTAGGCAAGGCAAGGCAAGTTTATTTATATAGTAAATTTCATACACAGTGGCAATTCAAAGTGCTTTACATAAACAGGAATAAAATAAAAACAAATACTAAAAATACAGATTAAAACCTTTTAAAACAGGTTATAAAAGAATGAAAAAGAAAAGAAATACATAATAGTGTGATCTGTCGGACGTAGCACAGTGCTCATTCAGTAAAGGCACAACTAAACAGATGTGTTTTCAGTCTTGATTTGAACGTGCCTAATGTTGGAGCACATCTGATCATTTCTGGAAGCTGATTCCTACGGTGGCCGAGAGAGCTTAACGCGCTGCAATTTAAAAAGGCACATGCAATAACAAAAAACACCAGCAAATTAAGAAACGATCTTCATCAATTTGACAGCACACCTGTTGCAACTTCTCACAACAACAAAAGAAACGTGCAGCAAATTGGTCAAAACACAGACAACAGAAGAAACATGCAGCAAATTGGTCAAAACATAACCCACGTAACCCACGTTCCTTAACCCACGTTCCCCGAATAGGGAACAGAGACATGTGTCTGAATCTGAGACAATGGGAGTTGCTAGACGACCAATCACTCTGAAGATCAAGAAACAAGCCAATGAAATGCCAATTGCATTGGCGGAGCTTCGCTCCACAGATGATCCTGATGAGCTCGTCAGGGCTATCTCAGTCAGC
The DNA here is from genome assembly GCA_903798035.1 of Danio albolineatus. Classification (NCBI taxonomy): domain Eukaryota; kingdom Metazoa; phylum Chordata; class Actinopteri; order Cypriniformes; family Danionidae; genus Danio; species Danio albolineatus. The sequence continues at coordinate 456,046 of CAIGQQ010029333.1, forward strand.
TGCGGAGGAGCTCCTTTAGAATTGCCTGCTGAAGAGCCGATCACTCAGCTCTCAGCTGGAGACTCAAATGCTGTGGCAGTGGAGACACACGTCTCCATTCCCTATTCAGGGAACGTGGGTTACGGAAGTAACCATGACGTTCCCCTTCATATGGGAACTTCGACGTGTGTCTGAATCTCAGACAATGGGAGACTGTATGGAAAACGCCACAGCAGCTAAGCCCGTCACGCTCCTGATGTGCAGATTGCCAAGCAAAGCGTGAGCGCACTGACATCACCAAAAGAGCAACCTTCCAACGTCCCTAGGCCCTTAATTACCATTAACATGGGAATAATAATTTATTATCGGGAGTCGTAATTTGCCTTCACCTAGCTAATATGGACTAGGAATGTTTGAATATGACAGTACGTTGGGAAAGCGCCAGTCCCCGAAGGGGGAGGATGCTGCAGAGGTCATCTGCTACTCAAAAGGGGAGCTTGATGACAACAAAACATATGGACTAGCCCTGATTAGGGGGAGTACTACATACGATAGGCTGGTTAGCTGTTAGGGAAGACACGGGACCACCTGAAAGGGGGAACACACCGTGGTAGAAATGCATATGGCATCACCAAAAAAAGGGGACTGCACATAGCTGGCACCGAACCTCAGTATGCGGGTTGACCACAAGGGGGCATACCAGACAACACACTGAGCCATGCACTTGACTCCTCTGCTAAGTCAGGTGCTGGGGGCCTCGGATGAATTCTCTAGGGTTCGCCTGAAAAGGGAAACTTACTAGTAGAATAATAAAATGCGCACGCATCTCCGGGTTAGGAAGCCTGGCGCAGCAAGCGTTTGTTGACACTGAGCCTAATTTTCTCCCGATTGACCGGGGTTACCCAATAATCTGGAGAAAACCGGCTCCACTCGAAGGTTATAAAACCTCACGAATGTATTAGGTGTCGCCCAGCCCGCAGCTCTGCAAATATCTGTGAGAGAGGCACCGCGTGCTAACGCCCAGGAGGAAGTGACACTTCTAGTAGAGTGTGCTCTCACATTTAGAGGGCGCAGCTCACCTTGGCATTCATAAGCCAGCGCGATGGCATCAACTAACCAGTGGGCCAATCTCTGTTTTGATACGGCACTTCCCTTATGCCGACCACCATAACAGATAAAGAGCTGTTCACAAGATTTTATGTTTTGTGTTCGTTCCACGTAAAGGCGCAAAGCGCGAATGGGACAAAGCAGTGAATGGGCTGAGCCTGCCTCCTCCGAGGGCAGCGCTTGCAGGTTCACCACCTGATCTCTAAACGGTGTGGTAGGAACCTTGGGCACATAGCCGGGCCGGGGTCTCAGGATAACGTGAGAGTAGGCTGGCTCAAATTCAAGGCACGATTCGCAGACCGAAAATGCCTCCAGATCCCCGACTCTTAAATTATGCCAATGCGGTCAGCAGAGCTGTCTTTATAGACAGAAATTTAAGGAATACTGACTCGAGTGGCTCGAACGGGTCCCTCTGCAGACCTGCCAGGACTACAGAGAGATCCCAAGAGGGCACGAGAGGGGGGCGGGGTGGATTTAAACGCCGCGCACCTCTGAGGAACCGGATGATTAGATCATGCTTCCCGAGCGTGTTGTTGAGCGTTATGATGAGCGGAGATGGCAGCCACGTAAACCTTCAGTGTGGAGGGTGACAGCCTACGCTCCAACTTCTCCTGAAGGAAGGATAACACAACGCTAATCTGGCAAGTTCAGGGTTCTTCTGGACGAGAAGCACACCACTCAGCGAATAGACTTCACTTCAGGGCGTAGGCATACCTCGTAGAGGGTGCTCTAGCCTGAGTGATGGTGTTAACTACCGAGGGTGGTAAGTCACCTAAGTCTTCCGAGCTCCGTCTATGTACCACACATGGAGGTTCCATAGATCTGGGCGCGGGTGCCAGATGGTGCCCCGTCCCTGAGAGAGGCGGTCCTCCCTCAAAGGAATGAGCCAAGGTGGGGCCGCCGCGAGGAGTGAGAGCTCCCAGGTCCGGTTGGGCCAGAGAGACGCAACGAACAAGACCTGCTCCTTGTCCTCCCTGACTTTGCACAGTGTCTGCGCGATTAGGCTCACTGGTGGAAACGCATGCTTGCGCATGCCCGATGGCCAGCTGTGGGCCAGTGCATCCGTGTCGAGGAGGGCCTCAGTCAGGGAGTAAAACAATGAGCGCTCTCGGGGGAAGCAAACAGATCGACCTGGGCTTCCCCGAAGGGCGCCTATATCAACTGGATCGCATCGGGGTGGAGTCTCCATTCTCCCCGGTGCACTAGCTGCTGTGAGAGTGCATCGGCTGCACGGTTGAGCTCGCCCAGAATGTGAATGGCTCGCAGCAATTTCAGCCGCGTATGACTCCAGAGGAGCAGACGGCAAGCGAGCTGAGACATGCGGTGGGAGCGTATACCCCCCCATACAGTTGATATAAGCTACCGTCACCATGCTGTTCGTCCTGACTAGCCGTCCTGCCAACAGCTCTAGGCAGTTGAAATGCCAATGCAGGCGGGGTCCGGACCACGAACCTGTGGCTGCATGCTCGTAGCCTGTGCTGGAGGCATCTGTCGAAATGAAAACATGGCTGGATATTAGCCCTAGGGGCACACTGTTCGATAGAAAAGCTAAATCCATTCAGGGACTGAGGGTGCGGCGACACAGCGGCGTTGCGTGCACCCGGTGCGTATCCGCGCGCCATGCCCGTCTGGGGATTCGATCGTGAAGCCAATGCTGAAGTGGTCTCATATGAAGCAAACCAAGCGCCGTGATAGCGGCAGCGGGGGGGTGATCCTGGAACGAGGCAATGAGCCAAACGTCGAGACAATTGAGGATGCAAATGCCAAGAGCCAGAGAGGTGTTAGGGCACCCTCTGCGAGCTTGGTGAAAACCCCCAGTGACAGAGAGAGCCAGAAGGGGAGGACTTTGCATTGCCATGCTCGTCCCTCGAACGCAAACCGGAGAAATGCGCGGTGGCATGGAAGGATGGAGACATGAAAATACGCGTTCTTCAGTTCTATAGCTGCAAACCAATCCCGAGGATGGACGCTGCGAAGCGAGCGTTTCTGCATGAGCATTTTGAACGGCATCTTGTGCAGATGGCGATTCAGTCTACGCAGATCTAGGATTGGTCTTAACCTCCCGCTCTTTTTGGGCACGATGAAGTACGGGCTGTAAAACCCAGACCTCATCTCGGTTGGAGGGACTTGCTCGATTGCGCCCTTCGCCAGGAGGACAGCAATCTCCTCTCGCAAGACAGGGTCGCTTTCGGGATTGACCCGTGTAAAATGAATACCCGTGAACTTGGGAGGGCGAATTGAATCGTGTAACCGAGTCTGACCATCCGTATGAGCCACCGCGACACACCGGGCGGCGCTAACCAAACCAGCAGGGCGCGCGCTAATGACACCATCGGAGTGATCATTGATGTGCCAGCGGAGGGGCAGCTCGGGAAGAGAGTGCACACCCCGAAAAGCAGTGCGTCCCGAGGGAGAGCTGAAAATGAGAGAGTGTCTCTTACCTTCCTCTCTGGATCCCGCGGTGAGACCGGAGTGAGAGAAAGGAGTCCGTTCTGCTGCACTCTGAGGGTCTGTGGTGAAAGTGCCCGATGCTGCGAGCTGGAAGGCGGAGCGTCCCAGACTGGCAGTGCTCGGGTTTGCGCATCCGGAGAGAGAGGAAACTGCTCTTTTGAAAATTTTGTCACTGCCAGCCTGGAGGCCAGGTCAATGTAATAGACTGATGTTGTTGTCCTCAGCCCCCCACCGAGGAAAGAACAGGTCCCCTTTTCTCCGGATGGCCCGTCCCAGGGACAATTCGCGGTCCGTTTACCGGACTTAACGGCACCCTGGAGCGGGGGCGTCGTAATCCCGCGAGTAGCTCGGCCTTGCTGCCTGGCTGGTGGAGTGGGCAGCAGAGGCGGAGCAGATGTTGAAGCCGCAGGTGGACGCCCTCGGCAAGGGGCAGCAGGAGGAGCAGTTCTCTGAGCCTGCTGATGGATGACTTCGCCCATCACCTTGGACTGCTCTTTCACCACGGAGAATTCCTGGGCGTATTCCCCCACAGTGTCGTCGAACAGGCCGGCCTGCGAAATGGGAGTGTTAAGAAAGCGAGCTTTGTCAACGTCTCTCATCTCAGACAGGTTCAGCCAGAGGTGGCGCTCATGGACCACTAATGTGGCCATCGTCTTTCCCAGGGCACGAGCAGCCGATTTGGTGGTCATGAGAGCATAATCGGTTGCCGTGCGGAGCACATGCATCCAGCCTGGGAAAGAACCACTCTCCTGCATCTCGACCAGCTTCTCGGCTTGGTAGCGTTGATAGGTGGCCATAGCATGCAGCGCGGATGCAGTCTGACCCGCAGCAGTGTAGGCTCTGGCCGTGAGAGACTCAGATAACCTGCATGCTTTGGAGGGGATTTTGGGTGGACCTCTCCAAGCAGAGGGGCCCTGCGGGCAAAGATTGACCGCAATAGCATGCTCCACCTGGGGAATAGTCTCATATCCCCGGGCCGCTTTGCCATCAAGAGTGGTGAGAGCGGGAGCGCACGAGGTCTGGGCAGAAAAAGGTGCCCTCCATGCCTGCGTGAGCTCACTGTGTATTTCCGGGAGGAAGGGGACGGAGGTCTGGAAGGTCTCGCCTTCTTTCTCCCCACGTAACACCCATCTAAGCGGCCCAGAATAACACGGCCAACATGTCCGACTCTAAATCCGAGACCACGCTGACAACCCCGGAGGGTGGCAGGGGGTCTGGATCTTCATCGGAGCATGTCAACCCGCCCTCCGATGCAGTGATGAACATCACATCTCCGGTGTCATCAAATGAAAACGCGGCCAACCCGGAGGATGGACTAGCGCCCTCACTCGAAGCAGAAACAGAGCGCACTGAAGAGGAGCGAGGGGTCCGCGGGCCCGGAGGCGACGGATTAGCCCCCACTGTAACCCTCAGGCCTGCCCGAGTGCTAACCGCTTGGCGGGGAGCAGCAGGGGTGACTCGCCCTAATGCAAGGGCTCGCCGTGACCTCAGTTGCGCAACAGTCAAGCCATCGCAGTGCGGGCAAGAACTGTTCGCGAGCACCGCATCAACATGCTGGACCCCCAAACATGTGACGCAATACTCGTGCCTGTCATCCGGAGCGAGGAAACCACCACATCTAGAAACGCACGGTCGGAACGACATCTTTAAAAAGACGCGCTACACAACCGTGTGCTCTCTTAGGGAATTCTGCTCTAGTAGAAAACTGCTCTTTCAAGTCACCAGCGTAACACCAAGGGGACGGGAAACCCAGCTCAACCGCCGCTTTAACGTCTTCCCCAGCACTGGTGAAGGTAAGGCTTTCTTCTATGTTGGAAGTCAGCTTAGCAGAAGGGTTTCTTCAGTCTCGTTATCGGGTCTGAAGCAACAATTCTAAAGGAGCTCCTCCGCAGCTGACTGATATAGCCCTGACAAGCTCATCAGGATCAGTTGTGAAGCAAAGCTCCACCAATGCAATGGCATTTCATTGGCCCATTTTCTTGATCTTCAGAGTGATTGGTCGTCTAGCAACTCCCATTGTCTAAGATTCAGACACACGTCGGAGTTCCCATATGAAGGGGAACGTGCAGCAAATTGGTCAAAACACAAACAACACAAGAAACGCGCAGCAAATTGGTCAAATGTAAATGTATGTATATATGCAGTAATGCAGATGAACAAGGGAATGGGTAAAAACAAATGACAGCTTTTATATGATTATAAAGATCTTTACCAGAAGCACCAATTATGATGTATATGCAAGTCATCAAGCTACGGGATAAAAAGTCATATAAAACTTCTCTCCAAAAGTTAACTTTCTCATTGGTCATCTAAGCTACTGGGGGTGTTACGTCATCATCCTTATAAAACCTGGTGACCAAAGCCCTCCTCACTAACTAATTATGATTAATTTTTAATATTTCCCCTTGAGCTAAATTCACTTCACCATTCCTAAAATATGCAGTCTCAGAAAGGGGTGAGGTTAGCAGCAGCTTATTAGCATTTAATAAAGCAAAATGGCTCACTGTGGACTGAGGTTTTCTTGACAAAGTAAAATTGGTTTTGGTTTACACTACCATTTCAAATTTAACCACAATATGTTATAGACTTTTAATTTAGACCCTAAAATATCATATCAACTTATGTAAAATGGCCATCTGATGTCACTTTTAAGGGCTTTCATGCTACTGAGCACAGGCTTCTAGTATATCAATGCCTCATTACTGTAGGTGTTTACTTCATTTTATTTCAGAAAACTGAAGGCAAGACAGCTGTGTCATCTGAACATCCAGTGGACATCAAAGACTGGAATAAAGACCATGTGAGACAATGGATGCTTGACATAAAAGTGGACAAAGACGATGCAGACATTTTTTACAATCAGAAAATGAGTGGAGCTGGTCTTCTCCTCTTGGAGGAGAAGGATTTCAGAGACCTAGGTCTTTCACTGAATGCAAGGAAACTGTTTTTTCACAACATAGGTCCTCTCAAACAAAAGACTCAGCAGCAGAATGTCACTTTGACTTTGTCTTGTAGCTTAAAGCCGTACCCTTTTAATAGATTTAATGCAGCTCACAGGTACAGAGAAAACACCACTTTAGATGTGACTGAAACTGGTCCTATAGACCTCATTCAACCCTGTCATGAATTCAAAGCCTTCACCAACACAACAGAAGAAGACAGAATGAAAAAATACACTTATGAGGTGATTCGATTTGCAGCAGCTTGTCTGAACAGTCGCACTAATGGCACCATTCACTTCGGAGTGGCAGATAAACCACACGGACAAATTCTGGGTGTGGACATCCCAAAATCAGATGAGTTTGATGTACAACAGTCACATGCAATTGAACGACATTTTAAATTGGAAAAGAATGTTCAGGTATCAAAGATGTGCATTAAACCTCCTCGATTTGTTGAAGTTCTCAGAGCTGACATGACATCCTCTGGAAAATATGTTATTGAAGTGGACATCGAGCCATCCTCAAATGTCTGTCAAGACCTACATTTCAACACATATGACTTAGAAAAAAATAACAAGAATCTCAAAAATGAAGACAAGATGTCTGAGCCAAAGAAGAAAAATGAACGCAAGTCCTTCTTTATAAGAGATGGCAGCAGCAGTAAGAATCTCATTACATCTGATTCCACAAAGGAGGTTAAGAAATATACTGTTAACATGGCACATTTGTCCCAGCTGAGGAAGGAAGCTGAAGAAAAGCATCTTTCCATTGTTAAAACCAGTGTCCAAGGCTCTAAGCTCTGTGAGATGATAACAGGAGGAACACAATCTTTGGACAGGTCACACTTTGAATCGTACATTGTGGTGGCCAACAAATCTGATCCAGTTCAGCTGGAAAACCTCAGTTTTCTTCTTTACATGAAACCAGTGGCCGTTTTGGATTTTGATCCAGAATCTGCTGAACACGGCTTGAAGAAGCTCTTTGAAGAGAGGAAAACCAATGTTCACTTACCGACTCAATATAAAATTACAGTGACAGTTGACGACAAAGCAGAGAAGTTAAAACTTACCAAGAATACGAGTTGGGTTTTCTGTAATGGAGGAATTAATGATGAAAGCCCATCTGATGCTGATAAGTGGTTGATTGAGAAGGGATCTTCAGTGCATGATGTCATTTCTTTCCTGTGTAGAAAGGACGTGCTGCCTCACAAGAAATTTCTTACCATATTCCTGCTATTAAATCAGGTGAATGATCGGAAAGACCCTTTGCTTGAGACCTTCAAATTCTTTTTACAGGAGCTCAAGGGAGTGAGCCAAATCTTATGCATCACTGACAATGAAGCATCATACACTTATTGGAAAGATCTCATTGATGTGACTGACATCTCTAAGAGATGTATTTATGAGCTGAGCTTTGCTGAGGTCAATGGCACTGTGCTCAGTCTATGGTCAGAAAACCGCAAATCCAGCCGATTTCTGCCTTGTGGTGGTAGCACAAAAATTGTGCTCTCTAAGAAAACAGAAGAATCCTTAGAAACACTAAGTATTCTTTGTGTGAACCAGTGTAAAGGAGGTAATGAGGACAAACAACATCATGAAGAGATCTTTTATAGGGGAGGGAAGGTGTCTTGGTGGAACTTCTACTTCTCAGAACAGCCCGGCTCAATGCCGTTCATCAAACGAGACAAGTTTGACTACATTGTCAACACCATTATTCCAGACATATGCAGTCATATGAGAGTGTGTGAGTTTCTCAACATCTTCCATCTTCCAGGCTGTGGTGGCACTACACTGGCCATGCATGTTCTGTGGACACTCAAGGAAAAATTTCGTTGTGCGGTGTTGCAGGACTCAACAGGTGATTACACTGCGGCAGCAGAACAGGTAGTGCAGCTACTAACATATAAGGCAATTGACAAACCTACACGACTTCCTGTGTTGCTCCTGATCGATGACTTCCAGGATATTTCTGATGTCAAAAAACTCCAACTTCAAATTGAGGAGGAATGTCAGAAGCAAAATCTTTCTTCAAAGTCTCCACCAGTCATAATTGTCAATTGTATGAGAGTTGAAACCTGTGAACCGACAGATATAACCAATAATTCAGTATTCATTGGAAACAATTTATCTCATATGGAACAGGAACTCTTTAGGGAGAAGCTGAAGGAGTTTAAGAAAACTAACATGAACACAAAAACATTTTACGGGTTCATGATTCTGATGAATAACTTTTCCTCTGAGTATATTCAAAGTGTTGTGAAGAACACCCTCAAAGGCTTCAGTTTTCATGACAAGCATGCCCAGCTTTTTGCAATTCTTGTCCTATTGAATGTCTACTGCAGTAATGCAGTGCTGTCAGTCTCTACATGTGAAGAGTTTCTTGGTCTGCAAACAAAAGCAGACTTTAAATTCTGCACAGTCGAAGATGGATTTGAGAGGTTTTCCAATCTTTTGACAAGGTTCAAAGTTGATTACAAAATTATCTTTGAGGCTGTGAGGGTGATTCACCCAAGTATAGCTAAACACTGCTTGAAGGAGCTTTCAGCTTCTCATGGAGTGACAAAGGCAAAAATCACTAACATTCTGCTTACAACAGAATTGTTTTATGAGTACACTCTGGGAAAACAAAAATTAAGGCAGGATGTTCACAACATGCTAGTGGAAAGGCAGTATTGGGCTGAGATTGAAGGCTCTCTTTTTTCTCCTCTTATCCAAGATGTAATGAAAGAAACCCCAGGGATGGAACAAATTATTCTACACAATGCAGAAAAGTGTCTTAAAAAAGATGCATACATATTACAGCTGCTTGCCAGGTATTATTACATTAAAAAACAAGACTTTTCCCAAGCCATGAACTGGGCAAAGAAGGCCAAAAGCCACTTAATGGAGAACTCATACATGTGCGATACAGAATTTCAGGTACGCATGTATGAGCTCAAGCATGCTGTTCACAAAGACAAAGATGATCCCATCAAGCCAGACCATCTTGACAAGTATCTTACTTTGGCTCAGAAGGCATCCGAAGCTTGCAAAGAAACCCAAAAAACTGCAGACAAAGAGGCCAAGCATCGATTAGATAAAAGAAGGGTTAAAAGAGATTACACAAATTATCAAACCTACAACACTGCAGGCCATCTCAGTCACCTTCAAACTGCAGTTGAAGTCACAGAAATTCTGCAAAAGACACCACTGTGTAACGTAAAAGACTCCCTCAACAACTGCCTCAGTCAAGTCCTCATGGGCAAAGTTCCCATTGAAGATTTGGCCAGCAAGAATCCCAGACTACAGCCATACTACCCGGTATTGCTAAAGCATAAGAGATATCTTCTTCAACTAAAAGAGAGGATGAAGGAACATTTTATCTTTCTTGACAACTTTCTTATCAATTTAGTTCCATTTTTTGCTGAGAAAGACAAACAAAAAGATCTGACAATGCACAGGATGTCCAAGTACTTTCAACAGTACACTGACCTCTTTTGTGAAATGAATTGGAGAGAGCTAGTCAATAACAAGCACATAAATAGCATGGCTCAAATTGAGCAGACACGCCAATGTCTGGAGAAGAACAAGGGGGATTCCTACACAGGTCTTCTGCAACATTTATATCAGGACAACTCTGCATCAACTCTTGAAGAGATCATCCAGCAGTATTATTTCATTGCACGCTTACAAAGGGATCGACCCCTGATAGACACGGTCAACTTTATCTATGCCAACGTAATTCTGGCCAACGTCAATCCCGAATCTCAGTTCATCATGCCTTACCAACGCCTTTGTGAATTACTCCCTCAAATAAACCAACAACCCGCATCTTTCAATGAGATCCTGCCATTGCACTACATTACAACTTTATTGTTATTACAAGAGGGGAATGATGCATTGCAAGCAATTGTGTCACAAATGAAAGCATCATATTTCAGTGAACTGAATCCTGTGTCTAATGGAAAGAGAGCAGCAGTTCACTTTTACCTAGGGAAGGAGAAAGGCTACAGTGGCCTGATATCCCAGAGAGATATTAACCGCTGTTTAGGGCCAGAGCAAGACATCGCAATTATGTGGGATGATGAAAGTATATGGAAGAAAGTGAGAGACAGTGAGAAACTTCTCAGAGTTTCTGGTGAAATTCTGGATGGTTTTATCAGTGTTGCAGGCATCAGGGTTGATCCGATGTTCAGAAGCCAGTTATATAAAGAATCTGGCACAAGAGTGAATTTCTTCATCGGCTTCTCAATGAATGGACCAGTTGCACTTGACATTGACTTTGAGTCATAAGGTCCAAAAGGATGAGCTGACTGACTGAAAACCATTGTTCAAAACAAAAGCCTTATTTCCACTGAGCAGTTTAGTATAGTATGGTTTGATATGGGCCATCCTGATCAAGTTTGCATTTCCACTGCCAATTGTAGTCTTACTTGGTAAGTGTGATGTATGACAGAAAGTTGTGCTCTCTTATCTTCTCTCAAAGAAGTAAATTGTGCAGTATGTTCACATATCACGTTTTGTGCACCCGAGTTCATCAACTCAGATGTAGATGTGTGGCTAGCATATGCAAATAAACAGAAAATGTGATACCCCTAACACTTTCCACACATTTAGACAGGTGAACAGCCCCATAAACAACAATAGAGGACATAAGCCACTTTTCCACTATCAGGCCAAACTATTCTTTTTGCTTAACCATTTCATTCCATGTTGATCAGGCCAGTCAACACAGATACAGTTTTATTTTGAACTCTCTGAAATGTAATACAAATGCACCAGTCACTGCCTTGGTAACTTAATTGTAATGTAAATAGTGATATGGACGATGGTCTGATATTTTTGTGTCTTGTGACTCCTTTTTTGTGGGATTTGCTTCGTTCAATAAAAATGGGTAAGCTGGTAGCCAGTCAACACAGTGGTGACGTCATTCACAAAGTGCTCAGTTTACCATGGTTGTCTAAATCAGTGTTTCTCAACTGGTGGGTCGCGACCTTAGTGGGTCGCGGAGTGTGTGGTCAAAAAAAAATAATAATTATTATTTATTTTGCTTATACCGGACTTTTATTTTGAAATGCGCGCGCGACAACAGTTCAGTTTAGTTTGGTAACTGAACATTTCTCTACCCTAACCGCTGTTTACAGTATTTGTCGTTTTTACCTTGTAGTATTTCTATAATTTGATACATTTTGTTAAATGACAGCAATGAAATATTGTTTATTTGTAAAACGTTGTGATTTTCTTATGATTTATCTGTCACTACTTGTGTATGTTAACAAACAAATTATTTCTGAAATTATAGTTCCTAAAAAATTGGGTCGCGGCTTGATGACCATGTAAAAATGTGGGTCCCGTGGCCAAACCAGTTGAGAACCACTGGTCTAAAGGCTGATAGGATGGTCCGGCGCAACCTTTACCCAGTCGTATGCCCTATGCTGTGGCTGATGCCGACGCTGATATACAACTCTCAAAAAATGTAACTACGCGTCACATTGACGCGTCACAGCTCTGTGATTGGTCTACTTGGTAGTTTTGACAAGTGTGGGTGTGGCTAAGTACTGTGGGAGAGGAGCTAGCCTGTTGGAGCGAGTGTTAAAGAAGTGTCGAGTCCTGTGGAGGAGCTCCGGATGTTCATTTTGTTTTTTAGTTCACTTTCTGATAATATTTCTCGCATGTCCGCTGGTTCCTGTCTCTGAATGAGTTTTAGCTACTTATACATTAAGGTAGTATTACAGGTATTTCCTGCTTATACAAAACACCCGTTAAGAAACTTGACATAGAGGAACATAGAAACCCCACTGCTAGCTAGCGTTTCAGATACGTTATTGCAGTTTGTAATCATGCTCGCATTCCAGGCTCATGAAGATACACAACTGTAACCGCATCCGACTTGAAACAATTCACAATAGTGGAAAAGTGGCTATACAGCAGATCCTGATTTTCGTCTTGGCATGTGGCTGTTTGTCATAAGAAGATGACTAGCTGACCATGATTCATTGCTGCGCATATTCTCACTGTATTATTACAGTATCATTTGTGACGAGTGACAATTTTTTGTGAACCAATCATCATTCAGCAGCAAGTCTGTCTCCACCCCTTAGTACTGTACTGTTATGGTAGTTACTCTCACAGTATAATAGGGTCGCATAAAAGTGGTATGGTACAGTTTGCTATATTGCTACTTCTGATAGTGGAAACAGAAATGAATGCGTACCGGACTGTATTTTACCGAATTGTACCCAACGCTCAGTGGAAACAAGGCGTAAGATTTTAAATCAAAGAAGTTTAAGGAACACAGACCTGTAGTTGGCTCATTATCAAGTAGTACATCAACGTTTGAATGTTTGATGCAACATTGAAAAAACTCACCTTTCTTGTGAGCTGCCCTTCTCGAATAGCTTCCTCAGTTTTTTTAATTTTTATTTTTAGATTAAGGTTGAATTTGAACTCTTCAGGACCAAACATCAAACTTGGAAATGCCTAATTTTGTTTGTTTTGTGTTTTATAAAAGCAGTTAAATGAGCATTGACTAAGAGTCTGTACATTGCCAGTTCCGCATTTTACATCAGTTACATTGTTTATCATTCTTATTGCATTTACTCATCTTCTGATTTATCCACATTTTCTTGTTTCTTATGTTGTCTTTACTTAAAAATAAAAGCCAGTGTGCCATGTCAATATGGAATTTAAATTTTCATTCGTATTCAGATTTTCACATGTATTTGGATTTTGCTTTGGGAACAGATAAGGTACTGGCTATTTACTGTTGCTGTTGTGTATTCATATGTCATTATTCAAGTCACTGTTGAAAAGCAGCATGTTTTTTTATTACCTTTCTTGTGAACACAAAACATGCTAAATGTGTTTCTGTTAGGACAAAGTTATCCAATAAACTCTTTTTTTTTTCAAGTCATGTCTACGTGGATATTTCAAAGCAACTGGAAAGTATTTTGTTATTTAAGATATTCTGTTATTTATTCCCAGACTATTTGCATGTTGTTATAAAGAATATACTTTTAATTAAGCAAAAATAATACAAGACATCAGAAATCATTAGAGATATCATCACAAGTAGTGGGAAGTTTTTTTTTTTGTTAGATTTAGTAAATGAGTGAGTGAGATGTCTAGTATAAGCCAGCAGAGTAAACTATTTTGCTCCTGAGTTGTGTTGTGGATGAAATATAGTCTAAATTATAATTAAACTTGACAAAAGGGACAACCTGAGATGTATTTACAGTTGTATTTTGAAGTATATAACGTATAATTAAAGTCAACCTCTGCATACATAGATGCTTATTGGCATTCCTTCATTTCAGATAATGATACTAAGAGCTAATCGATATGACACGATGCATAAATGTGCATTAAACACTCAAAGTCAGTGTGTTTGTTGCCTCATTACACTAAGATGCAGCAAATTGAGCTTTTAATATGATTTAAATTTAATTAATAGATTCAGCCACCATCGAAAAACACTTTTAACCCAGGAAAAACCCTGAAATACAGAATGCAAAATATTGTGCAAAATAAATGTACGTTGAAATGGAATATACTCTAAAACATATTAAACGAATAGTCCGAAGCCGGAACAATTGATTTGACAACTTTAGACCAAACAGTGTCAATAGATGATGTGGGTACAGTGTTTTACATTAAAAATAAGGAAAATTCTGAAAAATAATGCTTGTGCAATATAGTGAATAATATTCTGTGATTTTAATTTAGTTTCAAAACTTTAGCCTGTGTCCATGTGGCGTTATCATTTTCAAGGGGTCTTCCACTATACGATATCAAGTTTTAAACTTCAGTTGATGTGTAATGTAGCTGTGTGAACATAAACAACATCTGTTTATGTAAGACGCTCAAAGTTAAGCAAAATTAAGCAAAGGGAAAGCTAAAATGGCGTCCAAACGCTGCTGTTTCCACAGAGCTTCTTCTGTTTCTGTATTTGGGCTTCCAAAGGACACGACACAAAGACAGAAGTGCTTACAGTTTAATCTTAACAATGTTCCAGAGAATTAAGAAAAACATATAGCTAGCATTTGACAAAGGAGAACTTCCAGAATCCCTCCCAGTTCAGTGCTGAATTCGGCTAAAAACTCATCCAACCGATGAAGCTGTGGATTGTGCGCCACAACATGTATTTTTATTTGTTAAAATTGATCAATGACATTCATAGTGTCTAGTGTTAACGGTATGTTGTAGCGAGGACGTAAACAAGGTTGTAAACAATGGGAAACGCTGTTTGTCACCGCTAACAATTTAGCTACAAATTCATATTTATCAGTCAAACCGCTGTAAACACCAACAATCTTCAGCAAATGTGGACACTTTCCCTGCATTATACATCTCAAATAACAAACTTGCTTAGGATTGTTTTGTATTACTTTCACATATATTCGGGTTATAAACATGTGAGACACTTGTCAGATTTTATTTTAGATGGCAGGTGTGAGGCTCAGCTGTGTCCTCTGTCATTTTCTGTCTGATTCAGGCACAAACTGATACGGCTAACAGCTACTCTGACTGACACAGTGCATTGCTTGTTCGTGTTAGTAAATACACTGACTTACATTAGCTAATACATACTTATTGTAAAGTGTTACTTGTACGGACCATATTCTTCAATGCGGATGTGTGCTCGTTTTGTTTTAGAACTTCCGATTCAGCTGACTATGGGAGAAATGACTATAGGAATAATAAACCACAGAAACAGTTAAACTACCCACTCTACAAGCAAGTGTTTGCATGACTACACAGACAAATAATAAGAAAATGTTAGTTTACAACATCAAGCAGAACGAGTCCTGTTTTTTAATGTCTAAAAATGAATGGAAGTGAACGGGACCGGAAGTCTCGAGCCAAAATGAATCATACGCGGACAATAGACCATTTTGAGGAATGTAAACAATAACACTGGTCCTAATGTATTTCCTGTTTAACATTTCTTTATTTCCATAGCTTCCGAGAATCTAAAAAGAGCCATATATTGATACATGATGATATGATAGCTGTTTTAACATGAAAATATGAGTGAATTGGCTTTTGTTACAGTTATGATATAGTATTAGAACAAGCAGGAAACGTTCAAGGGCCAATGAGTTTACCACATTGAAATGGTCTATAAGGTGAATACACCACATGACAAAAGTCTTGTCGTCAATTCCACAAGAGAAACAAATTATAACTGGACTTCTAGTTGATCATTTAGATAAGTGACAGAAGGTCGATTTTTGAACTACATCCCAATCGTCATATATATTTTTATATAATAGCATCTCAACATTATAATTTGGTTTAATATATAACGCAAATTGTTCCTTATTATATTACTACTTAAAGGGTCAAAATGCTATTATAGATCATTTAAGTACGTCTTTGCTACACCAGTTAATCTCTGAGCCTGTTTTACTAATTGAAACAGCTAATTATTGTACTAAACATTGCTATAACAGTGAAGGTCATGAAGATATCCAAAGATAGATCCTTAGAAATCTAATTCTCTAGTCTTTGCCAGAGTCTATTGTAGGATGTTGAACATATTCTAATAAATTAATTGCTATTTGCTTTTTTCAAAAAACAAAGACGATTTTCGCCTTTAAGGGTTTATTTTAGGGACTATATTATTATTATTATCGGGACTTTTATTTTGTAATCGAACAATTGAACTTTTATTTTGTAATCACCAGAGGCGTCTAAATCAAGGACCTCCACACAGGCGTCTGATGATACTGCCGGCTGACACACTATTCATTTGATAAAATTAACACAGCAGTGTTTTGTCGCCGCACACAGGCTCGGATGCGACCGAGAATGTTCGTTTTAATTATAGTCAGTCTAATCTGACGAATGTCTGTGGTATTTAAGGAGGAAATGTGTGGATTCATGGAGTCAGAGCTTTAAATGAGGATCATGGCGTTTCCGGAGGGAGAATCACTCGAGTCCTGGCTCAGTACGTGCACTGTCATCATTTGCATTTCATGATACATTGAAATCATATTAATGTGTTGTGTTTACATCGCATGCATCAATTCCGACCCGTCTGACTGGTTTGTTCTGCCTTTTCAGCGTTATTTTGAATCATACTATGACGAAGGTCCGCTCATGAAAATTAATTACCTCATATTGACGTTGCCTGGTAACCTTCTCCGGCCGTCCAATCATGACGCATAAACGATATCTAGCGAAGCCTTCGGCATAGTAGGATTCGTTAATTCGCCAGCGCCCACTTGCAATCGTCCGCCTTCCAGCCAATCAGATATGGCCAGTGTACAAACGCCACGCCTCCTGATTAATATTCACGAGCCAGAGATTGTTATATGTAGCGATGCGCTGCGTTGAAGTTCAAAGTCTGTGTTTACCTGACGAAGTTACAGCAGGGATTATTAATAAATGACATTATTATAATACAAATGAATAGTTTTCAGACATGCTCCCAACATTTAATGTACATTTATAAAAAATATAGTAAATACTGTAATGTTTTTGACTCATACTAAAGTGAATTACATTCAATATATCATTTACAACACTTTGCTGATGAATGCTCCAGCATGCTGTACTATTATTAACTATGTATAAACTGTAATAAATACAGTGGTATACTTTTTTTTTACTACAGTAAACTGTGGTGTTTTATAGTATAATATAGCCTATATTTGTAGAAAAGTACAGTATTGGGTCATTTGTTTATATTACTGTAGTTGTTTTATCATAGCAACAATAGAATCACCACCGCATATTAATTTCTACAGCCATAGCAACTATAAAATCACCATTACAGAGTAATAACTGTTGTTGTTCTTCCATAGCATTATAGAATTTCTACAACAGATTAATTACAACAGTTGTTGTTTTGCCATAGCAACAATAGAATCACCACAATATATTAATTACTACAGTTGTTTTGCCATAGCAACACTAAAATCACCACAACAGATTAGTTTCTACAGTCGTTGTTTTACCATAGCAACAATAGAATCACCACAGTAGATTAATTACTACAGCTGTTGTGTTACTATAGCAACAATAGAATCACCACAACAGATTAATTACTACTGTTGTTGTTTTGCCATAGCAACAATAGAATCACTACAACAGATTAATTTCTACAGTGGTTGTTTCGCCGTAGCTACAATACAATCACCACAACAAATTAACTGCTAAAGTTGTTGTTTTGCCATAGCAACAATAGAATCACCACAACAGATTAACTGCTACAGTTTTTGTTTTACCATAGCAACTATAGAAACATCACAACAGATTAACTTCTGCGGTTGTTGTTTTGCCATAGCAACAACAGAATCACCACAACAGATTAACTGCTACGGTTGTTGTTTTGCCGTAGCAACAATAGAATCACCACAGTAGATTAATTACTACAGTTGTTGTTCTACCATAGCAACAATAGAATCACCACAATAGATTACTTTCTACAGTTGTTGTTTTGCCATAGCAACAATAGAATCGATACAATAGATTAATTACTACAGCTGTTGTGTTACTATAACAACAATATAATCACGATAACAAATTAATTACTACTGTTGTTGTATTGCCATAGCAACAATAGAATCACTACTACAGATTAGTTTCTACAGTTGTTGTTTTGCCATAGCAACTATAGAATCACCACAACAGATTAACTACTACAGTTGTTTTACCATAGCAACAATAGAATCACCACAACACATTAATTACTACAGTTGTTGTTTTGCCATAGCAACAATAGAATCATCACTACAGAATAATTACTACAGTTGTTGTTCTGCCATAGCAACTATAGAATCACCACAACACATTAATTACTACAGTTGTTGTTTTGCCGAAGCAACAATAGAATCACAACAACAGATCAATTTCTAGTTGTTGTGTTACCATAGCTACAATACAATCACCACAACAGATTAATTTCTACAGTTGTTGTTTTGCCATAGCAACAATAGAATCACCACTACAGATTCATTTCTATAGTTGTTGTTCTGCCATAGCAACAATAGAATCACCACAAGATTAATAACTGTAGTTGTTGTGTTACCATAGCAACAATAGAATCACCACAACAGATTAATTACTATGGTTGTTGTTTTACCATAGCAACAACAGAATCACAACAACAGATCAATTTCTACAGTTGTTGTGTTACCATAGCTACAATAGAATCACCACAACAGATTAATTTCTACAGCTGTTGTTTGGACTTAGCAACAATAGAATCACCACAACAGATTAATTATTAAATTGTTGTTTTACGATAGTAACAATAAAATACCACAACAGATTAATTCAAGTATTTCACTATAGTACGGTATTTACTATAGTTTTTTTTTTCAAATGGGACCATGTGCATACCACGCACATACAATGGTGCAGGAATTATTATAGATCTATATATTATCAAACATATCCTAGAAATGTCCTTTATTTCTGCCATATTGTCATTATTGCTGAGTGTAATATTGATATGCGTCCCTGTGATTGGCCCTCGCACTACTGTGCCAGTGTATCGCAGACACAGAGCTCAACGGGGCCGATTGTTTGGCCCCTCACGACTGTGTTTGTCCTCCACAGACAAAGCCACACACCCAACCAACAGGCAGGAGGACTGGGAATATATAATTGGGTTCTGTGACCAGATCAATAAGGAGCTGGAAGGGTGAGCATTCATAATTGCACTACTACACAAGACTCCAGATTCTCCTCTGACTGTGTGTGTGTTTGTAGTCCTCAGATAGCTGTGAGACTCCTGGTTCACAAGTTCTGCGCTCAAGAATGGGAAGCCCTTCAGGCTTTGACGGTGAGGGGTGTTTTAAAGAAACACTTCACCTTTTGTTGTTGATGTTGTTGTTAAATTATGCTCATTTTACAGCTTGGCTAGAGTTAAATAATGAAGTTTTACGATTTTTGAATCCAGTCAGTCGATCTTCAGGTCTGGCATGTTTAGCTTAGCTTAGCATGATTAATTGAATCAGGTTAGACCATTAGCATCTCGATCAGATATAATTTTCCTATTTAAAGTTTGATTCCTCTGTTGCTTTCATTGTGTACCGACAGAAAAAAGCTAACTTGCTATTCTCTGCTGATATGGCTGGGATCTGTACTCTCCAGTGTTTCCCCTACCATAGGATTAGGGGGGCGCCCCGCCCTCCCAACGGCTTTCCCCGCCCCCCCATTTAAAGTCAAGTTAATGTTTTTTTAAATGTTTTGTAAATGTTTTTCTTCTTTTAATAAACAAGCTAAATAGCCTATGCAGGGCTTAATTTGTGCCGAAACACGCCAGATCCGAATCCGGCATCTCTGAAATCTGATCCAGCACCTCATTTTACCTTTCCCCCTTATCAAAACCGCCCTCCTTCTCTCTTCCGTTGTTCATTTTCACCTTTTTCTGCGACTCCCCGAGTCCCCATCTCATCTCACTTTCGCCCGCGACACCCCTCAAGCATCCAGCGCCCCGTCATCCACCTATTTACACAACGGCATGTCTTTTCTGTCTCTTTACTGTCGCGCGTTTACTGATTTCTGCTCTCTGAATCGCCCACGGTCGAGTCCCACACAGCCACTCTCTGAATGTCAGAATGTCGTCTGACAGCAATAACGTTGTTTTGAAGGGAAATTTTGTTTTATCAGTTGTAATTAGTTGTACTCCATGTCCACTGCATTTCTGGCCATAGAATATTAAATACATTATTTGTATTGCTAACTTTTAACTACAATTTTAATCCATCACGTGTTATAACATGTCATAACATAACCACGACCGGCACGAGGTTACGTCAAACAGCGAAAATTTGATCATGATTACGTTGACGTTACGTAACACACGTGGATTTTGGCTGGCTAGATGTCGCGTCAACCTACAGAAAACAGAAAAGGCTCGTTTGAGGTGCGCCTCGTCTTGACTGCAATGTAGACGGCAGCAGGCGGCTGCAGTAAGAGGAGGGCTCAAAAAATACATCAGAAGTCGAACGCTTCCCGAATCTCGCTGTTTTGCCGCCTGGAAACGTCACCAGTGGCGGAGATCGCGGATGAATGACCTCAAGAAATATTATAACTTATAGTAAATATTATAGTGTTTTTGAACATGTTTTTTTCAGTATTTGGTTATGTTTATAGTTGCTGTGATACTATATATAATTTAAATAGGCTATTTTTATAATATGCATATGGTTCAAAAACACTATATTCCTATAAGTTACTATAGTATTTTTTAATGTGGGAGTGGATGCAATTGAAATATCAAAAAGATGGCCAGAATCACAGAAGATGAACAGCTCATTACTTAAAAGGTTAAACTGTATTTAAAATATACATCTGTTAAGATGTACCACTGTATTCAACAGTGGTAAACATTAAAAGAATCAACAAATAAACAGCTTATACAGCAAGAAAGCTTTCAAGAAATCTAATTTGGCTACATTATAAATTAAGTAACTATAGCAAGATGCTTTTGAGTGACATATATATAGACAGGTCATGACAAATGTTTGTTTGTTTGTTTTGCAAGAATTGTCCCTAGAATTTGCCATTTTATTAAGCAAGTTGTCCATTTCTATAGTAATTTTAGAGGGCATTAGAATGTATAAAGGGAAATGCTATAAATGGGTGGCAGTTCAGTTGTGATTTTGTTCCATTCTTCACTTAAGAGAGGTTTAGGGACTGAAGACACCAAATGATGAAGTGTTTCAGGTGTGATTTTGTCCCATTCTTCACTTAAAAGACTTTCAGGAACTGAAGACACAAAGTGATGACGTGTTTCAGGTGTGATTTTGTCCCATTCTTCACTTAAAAGACGTTTA
>CAIGQQ010029333.1:477307-499078 GCA_903798035.1 Danio albolineatus
GTGTTTCAGGTGTGATTTTGTCCCATTCTTCACTTAAAAGACGTTTAGGGACTGAAGACACCAAGTGATGAAGTGTTTCAGGTGATATTTTATCCCATTCTTCCTGAAAACCTTCAGGGTCTTTGTTGTCACATTTTACGCTTCAAAATGCACCACACGATCTCTATTGGAGACAGGTCGGGACTGCAAACAGGCCAGTCAAGTGTCTGTATCCTCTTCCTTCGCAGCAGGACTTTATAATGTGTGCAGAATGTGGTTTTTGCTTTGTCTTGTTGAAATATGCATGTGTGTCCCTGAAAAAAGGAGGCAGCTTCTGGACACTGTTAACATAGGGCTTCCTTTTAGCACAGTACAGTTTAAACTGGCATTTGTGGATGTAATTATGTATTGTGGTACTTGACAAAGGTTTGCCAAAGTAGTCCTGAGCCCATGTGGTGATATCGCTTATAGATCGCTTAATGCAGTGCCGGAAATCACAGTAGTTCAGCTTAAGCTGATTCAATGATTTGTGCTAAGCTAAAAGTGTTTCTGCCAGTTCAGGAGATTGGCTGAATGTATTAAAAGATGGCAAAACTCAACTGTTTATCACTAGGAGAGCTGTAAAATGAGCATATTCCAAAAAAAGTGGAGTGTTTCTTTAATGCTCGTCCAGCATCACAGCTTTACTATGAGTTTCTGCACTGATGACATGATATGTGTGTGTGTGTGTGTGTGTCTGCAGGTGCTGGAGGCCTGTATGAAGAACTGCGGCCGAAGATTTCACAAAGAAATAGCCAGATATAGATTTTTAAATGAGCTGATTAAAGTGGTTTCGCCTATGGTTAGTGGTTTTCCTGTTATTACATATTTTTTTTAATTATGTCTGGTGGCGCTTTAATTAAAGTGAGTTTTCATAAGACTATCATGACACCTTTGATGACACATCATGAATATAAAGGAGATTTTATGCATGCTTATGACTTAAGTGTAATTTTAAATGGAAAGGTGCCATTGTTTGTCATGACAACATAACTTGTGTAGTGGCTATTTTCTTTAAGGAGGCTCTCTCAGTGGTCAAGAAGACAAATTCTTACCCAATTAAATGCCCAAAACTGTTAAAAAGAATTTGTCTCTTACCAGAGAGTTCAGATGCCACTTGAGTTCCTTTTTCCCAGATGTCAGTGGGGTTCCCCTCCGGGCCCGGCGTTCGGTCCCTCGACTATTAAAGCACGGGTCAAGGTTGTGACACTTAGTCGCAGGATGATCAGTCACCGTCCACGCGGATCCGGAAAGGTTCCTCCAAGACATCCCACTTCTGAAACCAAATTGAAGTGGCTATTTTCTTTAAGGAGGCTCTCTCAGTGGTAAAGATGACAAATTCTTAGCCAAAGTGTCTTTTAAAGTTTTATTCCTTGCAAAGAAGGTCAGACAATCATACAGCAACACAGGTTTCTGCAGAGTGTAAGACGCCGAAACAGAGTGTGTTCTCTTTTTATCTAGTTTGTAATGCCCACAAGGCCATTAGTTACATACAGGATGAATCACAGTTACATCAGCGCTCACATTTAACCTTTGACCATCTATATTTCAGTCTTAACTCCCCCCCCAAACATATAGCTTGTTAAATCACCATGTATCCAGATCTTGTCTGGTGATAAGCAGATGTTAAAGTGGTAAACAGTGCATCCGTGGAAGAATAAAAGATCAGACCTTTATGATGTATATAAATGAATTTCCACTACATTTGTCATAAATCTGTCATAAACATGATCATCATGAGGCCTTTATAACCGTCATGAATATTTTTATGATCACTTTCTTTTCAGTGTGACAAACTGAATTTGTTATTAAAAATCCCTATTAATGATAATTTACTGGAGAGGCCCACAATTTGGAAAGGAATCATATCAACGCTCTACTATAAAATTATGGCGCCAACTGATATATCCCATTCCCAAATAAAATCTGTGTGGGAAGACGATCTGGGTATTACAATCTCAGATGAGGATTGGGAATCAGCCTTATTCAGAATCCACAAGTCCTCTGTCTGTGCAACACATGGACTTTTGCAGTGCAAAATTGTGCATTGTGTACACTGTACAAACTTAAAGCTTTCAAAGCACTTTCAGCACATAGATCCTGCTTGTAAACGCTGTCATTCCACCCCATCCATGCACATATGTTTTGATCTTGTATAAAACTTAACTGCTTTTGGGACGCTTTTTTAAAAACTATATCTGGCTTTTT
This sequence comes from Danio albolineatus, assembly GCA_903798035.1. Classification (NCBI taxonomy): domain Eukaryota; kingdom Metazoa; phylum Chordata; class Actinopteri; order Cypriniformes; family Danionidae; genus Danio; species Danio albolineatus. The sequence goes on from CAIGQQ010029333.1 coordinate 479,534, forward strand.
TGGGTATGTCTATCTCCCATTGGTTGCCATTTTTGGAATTTTGCCCACGTCATATAATTTTACAAAAATACAGTCTGATTGCATAGCTTTTATTGTGCTCCTAATACTGCTTAGGTGGAAGGATCAGAAACCTCCAGCCCCAACACAGTGGATCTGTGATGTCCTCTTCTTCCTAAAGTTGGAAAAAATTAGACTGTCCAGAGGTTCATCTAACCAGTTTAAGAAAATTTGGGACTCATTTAGGAAATATATCCAAGAACATGTTTTATTGACGAATATCGACCAAGTCCTTGTTCCAGCAAATTAATCCTTTATCTTTCCTAAGTGCAAAGTAGAGTGTATTGTGTGATGATACAGATTATACAATTGTAGTTTTTGTTAGGCCACATTATCCATTACCTTTTTATTTGTTGGTATGTGTGTTTTTTTCTTCTTCTTTCTTTCTCTTCTCTTATTGTATGTGCTAAGGTTGATACCAACTATACTTTTTGAATTATGATTGTTTTGTTTTGTTTTTACTGTAATTCGCCATAAAAGTCAGAATTTTTTTTAAAATCCCTATTAAAAGTGTCTGTACTTTCAGGTTATTTTTTAAAATAAATTGTCATTAATATTTAACGACATTTTAATAATAAAACTGTAAAAAACAATCAATGATTTTGAAATGTAATTCTTTATACAATCATAATGGCCCTTAGGAAAATCCTGTTTATGACAGATTTATGACAAGTTATGTTGTCTTGATAACATCAAGTTGTCCTAAAGACTGGTTGTGTTGTATTTGTAAAATTATTTAGTGTTTTCCTAGTACTAATATCAGCTCGATTAGGGGATTTTTGGTTTCTCACTTCATAAACAATTTGAAAATCTTTGGGATTTGCCGATATATTTATGTGCAAGTTATAGAACTAAATGTGTACATGTTAAAATTAGTGTGTGTGTGTGTGTGTGTGTGTTTCAGTACATGGGGAACAGTATTTCAGAAAAGGTGAAGAATAAGGTCATCGAGATGTTGTACAGCTGGACGGTGGCGTTTCCTAATGAGGCCAAGATAGCAGAGGCCTACCAGACGCTTAAGAGACAGGGTGAGATTACACGCACTCAAGCACACACACATATAAATACACACATACAGTACATATAAAATACACACACCGACATACAAATACATAAACGCAGATAAAGTACATAAAAACGCACACCTACAGATATGGCTTTTGAAAGCGCGTGTTTTTTCAGCCGCAGTACTGCAATTCGTCATTCAGACTCACACAGAATACTGCGGTATTAACAGCCAGCTTTTCCTTAAAAAAAAAAACATGTCTGTGCTTTACGCAATAGCCACCAGGTGGCGCAAGGAACAACTCAGCGCGCTGTTTGATATACGTAATACGCACACGCCTTTCTATCCTCTTCTCGTAGCGGTTTCACTTTATTCGTATCGGAACATCATAATTTCTTTCACACACATGCACACAACACACACATCCACATTTACACATACAGGCACAATATCAGACACACGCACACACACTGGCATGGAGTCGTGACCGCAAAACAAACAAAAAAAATAGTCCGATGTTTTGGAGTTATTAACCGCGTCAAACGACAAGGAATTCTCCGACTCATCATCTGCTCCAGATTCTATTGCCAGTAAAGACGAAGCTGACTTTTGTGAAGGATTAGGGGCACTTTAAACTCACGAGAAAACTGTGGATGATGAAGGCCAGCAGCCTGATTCAGTAGATGTTTTGGTTAACTAATTCTTTAAATATAACTCTCTTGAGCTCTAAAAGAAAAAAACGCAGAAGAAATTTGCTGTTAAATTAATTTTAGCGGAAACACAACTGCCAGTCATTTCGTTTTTCAGTTAGGGGATTTAATAAAAATGTTTAGTTTGACACTGTACATTCCCACAGTAGTCTACACTATAATTAATACTTTAATTTATTATAATTAGTATAATTAATAATAGCCTATTAAAATTAATCTAAAAACTAAACAGAGAACCCTTTTTATTGTTTGCTTTCATTTGACATCGCTAAAGCGCACTTTAACAGTTGTGAAAAGAAACTCCGCATTATGCAGCAGCAGTGAAGTTAGGACACTTAAAAATGCCTTTCGAGATTAAAGATGATCGGCCTGGAAGTCAAGTTTACAGGCTTATACATTAAATTAGTGCGTGAGTAAGTGGATTTGCCGCGGATCAACCTCTCTGCCAACCGGACAATATCAGGAAACAAACACATGATAGCCAAAAAAATTGATTATTAAAATATTATGGGAAAAATATATATATTGAGTTGCGTGTTATCCATGCCAAATAGAGCCCTGCATTTGAGCCCGAGCCCGTCGGGGTCCGACTTTTTTGTGCCCCTCGGGCCGGGCTTTGGGCCTATTTTCACGTCTTAGCTAGCGCGCATATCAGGCTTCGGGCTTGCTTAATAAAAAAAACGTCAAAAAAAGTTTAATGACATCTAATGCGCGCTGTCCGTAAGCGCCAGTGGTGCCTTGCCTATAGAGATTTCTAACCACGTGAAACTGAAAAACGAAAGGTCTGGTCAACTTTTCAAATAATGACAACTTTAAAAAAAATTATATATTTCTTTGAAATGTAAATATAATAAAAGCACATCAGCAAACATGAAAAATCAGACGCTCAAGACATAATCTTTAAAATTACGGCATCTTAAAAATTGCAAATACATGTCTGAAGACTATGATATGCTACACGCATTAGTGAAGCATAATTAAATCCTTACTTTCCACTGACCGAAAATCCTCCACCGCACAGTTGAGCAGCAGACGGGCTCTAATCAAAAATATAATTAGTATATTTCTGCTTAAAAAAAAAGTGAAGTTTTAAAAAAAAAAAAAAAAAGTCCGCAAATGCGTCAACAAGGCCAAAACACAAACTGATTGTTAACTGGTCAGATTAATATTACATTATTATTTATTGAAAAAAAATTTACGTCTATTTTGTGTTTTACACATTAAATATTGCATTTTAAAATACTGATTTGTTTACAGAACAAATCAAAGCATACATAACATAACAGAGCATCACGCACCTGCAGTGTTTCCAACAGCATAGAGATAAATAAACTAAACTAATAGAATAAACTAAACAAAAAGAAAAAATAGATAGTCCTGCACTAGATATTTTTCATTTAAATTAAAAATTTAGACTACAAAAGGAAAACACTGACTCCTTTTTAAGAAGCGGCATATGCTGTTTATCCAATCATGTTATTTTCTTCCATCAAATAAAAATATCAGGCTACCTCGAATCGATCGCATTAAATATGCATTTAATTAATGCTCTGCTGTTAATATTATATTACAAAACCCGTCAACATTTTTAACATAGGTCATTAGTTTAAAGATAATGTCTTATGACTTCTTTCCTCCGTCTCACTCGCTGTTCATAGGTTATTGTAAAAATGTATATTATATAAGAACTATTAATAACTCTAATTTTCTAAATGGAAAAGGCTGGTTTGTTAGTTGTACACTAAATTATCAAAACTATAGCCTATTTGTTGAGTTTATGATGCAGATCCCAGGACGGAGGCGGTCAGGATCAGCACAGGTTTGGCAACTCGTCTGTCAAACTGCAATATTCTTTGATTCTTGGCAAACGTGTTGTCGGCACGTGTGGCTGCACGTGTTACCGTCCCGCGAATTAACAAATGTTGCACATCAGGGGCTGATCACACCGAGCGCACCTGTCCGTTCCAAAAGCGGGACGCGCGCCGTACTGAATAGTCTAATATACGAATAGTCTAACCGGTAAATAAATCTAAGTGGTTTAAGCTTGCATGTGTGGGCATAGTTTGATGTCTTTAAGTAAAATGTTAAACATTTATATTATTTGAAATAAAACTGAAAGAAATAAAGGGAATACAATATCATTTAGGCTAAACCACTCGTTTGGCACTGAAGCCATGATCCGTTTGCAATGTAAACGGTATCGTTGCAACTTTCATTGATAAATCAGTAATAGTGCATATTATTATTACTATGAAAAGTATATTATTGCCTTAAGTCAGTAGCTTAGGCAGTAATGCAAAGTAATAATAAATGTAGGCTATATAAATAGTCTGAAAGGAAAAAAGAGGGACCAAAATCAGTCACCAGGTCTAGTGCCCCCCTAAGGGATTAAAATGCCCCCTCAGTTATGACATCCTGGCGCCGGGCCTGCCTGGATTACTGGCACACGCCATAGGCACATTGTATCTATTATGGCATTATGTCTTTGAATATTATGAATATTTACGAATATTTATGAATTATATTAATTGATAAATTATTGTTAATTATAAGGGCACGTTGTGTGAGGCGGCGTTCTTAGGACACGTCGTGTAAGGCGGTGTGCTTATGACACGTCATGCGAGGCGACGTCTTAGTTAAGACGTACTAAACACGTCCAATTTTATTTACAATTTTCTTACTTGCGTCGCCGCTACGTCGACTGCTCCTTCTCCTTCTCCATGTAAGGCTGAGAAGTGGCACGATCCACTCGCCATACACGCTCTGCTTTTGCTCACGTGACTGGCTGCTTGCCGTACATGTTCACTATGTTACATAACTGCCCCCTGCTGGCCATGTGCGTCTTGTGTTGGTCCATGTTTTGCATTCACACGGGATACTGCAGTAAACTATGAGAACACTTTAAATCACTCGCGCGATTTTTGTGGCCATATCTGTAGGTCCCACCCATGTCATTCTATTACTTTGTGTCCCTGTAAACCACCAAAACCAGCACACACATTCTGGGGTCAGAACTAAATGAGCAGCTCTCCGAGTGATATCACTTGTGTTTTTTTTGTTTGTTTCAGGACTGGTGAAATCAGACCCAGAGCTCACGGTGGACAAAACCCTGATCCCGTCTCCTCCGGCACGAGCCAAAAACCCAGTTTTTGACAATGAGGATATGGGGAAGGTGAGATCGAGTTTAACTTTAAACTAAATATGTGTTTTCTACATGTGAAAACACAGAAATGATGTTGTTTTTCTGATGATAACAGCTGCTGGCTGAACTTCTGAGGAGCAAAAACCCTGAGGATCTTCAGGAGGCCAACAGGCTCATCAAAAACATGGTGAAAGAGGTGAGAGTTCACACGGGATCCTGATGTTATTCTGCCATTTAAAGGTGGACGAGGAGCTTCTGTTTAGCTTTAAACAGCAGTTCATTTTGACACCAATGAATCTTAAAATAGTTTAATATGGGCAAATACATGGGATAATAGTAAAATCACAAATTAATTCTTAATTATACTACTTTGCTGTTGAATGCTTGATTGTGATTGGCTGATGAGCAATATAAGGGGCCATTTACACAGGAGGCATTGTTCCTCCTCAATGTGCTACTTTACTATTGTTTTTTAATGTTAACATGCGCTGGATGGTTGTGTGTGACTGTTACACATGCATCTCGCATCTTTTGAAGCGCTGCGCATGTGAGTGCAGGATTTTTTAGATGCCATATCTAGTTCAAAGATCACACACTGCTCATCACTGTCAGCTCCAGAAGCAGTGGACCAATCAGAGGCAGGGCAACTCTTGCGAGCTGCTGTCATTCATTCATTTGCCTTTGGCGTAGTCCTTTTATTCATCAGGGGTCACCACAGCGGAATGAACTGCCAACTATTCCAGCATATGTTTTACACAGCTGATTCCCTTCCAGCTGCAACCCAGTACTGGGAAACACACATATTCTCTTATTCACACACATACACTACGGGCAGTTTAGTTTATTCAATTCACCTGTAGCGCATGTTTGGACTGTGGGGGAAACCGGAGCACCCGGAGGAAACCCACGCCAACATGGGCAGAACATGCAAACTCCACACAGAAATGCCAACTGACCCAGCCGAGGCTCGAACCAGAGACCTTCTTGCTGTGAGGACACAGTGCTAACCACTGAGCCACCATGTTATTTACCATTATATCTTGGCAGAGGAGGCGCTCAGTCTGGCTTTGTCCATATATCCTGAGTTATGAGATGTATCTTCAAGTGTTTATCATAGCATTGTTGTTTTCTTTCTAATGGGTCTGATATTATCGTCATTATCACATTCTTTATTATCACATAAGGTGTGCCGTTATTGTCTGATTAACGCACAGATAAAGTAGTTCCGGCAGGTTTTGAGGGCGTTACAGCTCCATATCACTACGCTAGATGATTTCCGTCAAAAATCACATCAAAACACAACAGAAGGCTTTGGAGGTGATGAGTGAGAAACTAGTGTTACATACAGGAGCAGATTGAGGACAAGAACCCGACAAATGTCTCAAATACAACACCTGAAGTGTGGCTTTAGGTGTGGGAACCAGAGTATAAGCAGAATAATTCTCATCAGCCTGTTGAATTATTAGAAAATAATGCGTAACCACCACCTAGGTTGTGTATTATTTTTTATAGCTGCGCAATATGGGCAAAAGAAACCTATCATGATTTTCTTGAACAATATTGCGAACAATTTTAATCACGATTTACACACACAGACATTTTACAGTATTACAGGAAGTGCGGAATTATTAGGCAAGTTATATTTTTGAGGATTAATTTTATTATTGAACAACAACCATGTTCTCAATGAACCCAAAAAACTCATTAATATCAAAGCTGAATATTTTTGGAAGTAGTTTTTAGTTTGTTTTTAGTTTTAGCTATTTTAGGAGGATATCTGTGTGTGCAGGTGACTATTACTGTGCAGAATTATTAGGCAACTTAACAAAAAACAAATATACACCCCTTTCAATGATTTATTTTCACCAGTGAAACTAATATAACATCTCAACATTCACAAATATACATTTCTGACATTCAAAAACAAAACAAAAACAAATCAGTGACCAATACAGCCACCTTTCTTTGCAAGGACACTCAAAAGCCTGCCATCCATGGATTCTGTCAGTGTTATGATCTGTTCACCATTAACATTGCATGCAGCAGCAACCACAGCCTCCCAGACACTGTTCAGAGAGGTGTACTGTTTTCCCTCCTTGTAAATCTCACATTTGATGATGGACCACAGGTTCTCTATGGGGTTCAGATCAGGTGAACAAGGAGGTCATGTCATTAGTTTTTCTTCTTTTAGACCCTTTCTTGCCAGCCACGCTGTGGAGTACTTGGACGCTATGATGGAGCATTGTCCTGCATGAAAATCATGTTTTTCTTTAAGGATGCAGACTTCTTCCTGTACCACTGCTTGAAGAAGGTGTCTTCCAGAAACTGGCAGTAGGACTGGGAGTTGAGCTTGACTCCATCCTCAACCCGAAAAGGCCCCACAAGCTCATCTTTGATGATACCAGCCCAAACCAGTACTCCACCTCCACCTTGCTGGCGTCTGAGTCGGATGGAGCTCTCTGCCCTTTACCGATCCAGACACGGGCCCATCCATCTGGCCCATCAAGACTCGCTCTCATTTCATCAGTCCATAAAACCTTAGAAATAGATATTTCTTGGCCCAGTCTTGACGTTTCAGCTTGTGTGTGTTGTTCAGTGGTGGTGGTTTTTCAGCCTTTCTTACCTTGGCCATGTCTCTGAGTATTGCACACCTTGTGCTTTTGGGCACTCCAGTGATGTTGCAGCTCTGAAATATGGCAAAACTGGTGGCAAGTGGCATCTTGGCAGCTGCACGCTTGACTTTTCTCAGTTCATGGGCAGTTATTTTGCGCCTTGGTTTTTCCACACGCTTCTTGCGACCCTGTTGACTATTTTGAATGAAAGGCTTGATTGTTCGATGATCACGCTTCAGAAGCTTGGCAATTTTAAGAGTGCTGCATCCCTCTGCAAGATATCTCACTATTTTTGACTTTTCGGAGCCTGTCAAGTCCTTCTTTTGACACATTTTGCCAAAGGAAAGGAAGTTGCCTAATAATTCTGCACACCTGATATAGGGTGTTGATGTCATTACACCACACCTCTTCTCATTACAGAGATGCACATCACCTAATATGCTTAATTGATAGTAGGCTTTCGAACCTATACAGCTTTTAGTAAGACAACATGCATAAAGTGCATGATGTGGTCAAAATACTCATTTGCCTAATAATTCTGCACTCCCTGTATTCTGAAACATATTTCCAAAGGAAAACAATTAGAACTTTATCAAAGACCTGTAACATGTCTTTAAAACAGACATAAGGCAAAAAAGGTGTAACAAATTGGCTCTAGATCAGACCTATGGCAAAACAAATGAATAGACTCTTGCCCGACAAACACATCTATAATGTAGCAGTGTCTGTACAATGTTGCATTTTTCAAAGACAACATCGCCACTTACGTGCTCGCAACATTGTGACAACGTAGAAATGTAAGACGCGAGAGGGCTGTTGCAATGTTGTCGTGTGACATTCAGCAACGGTGATTTTCTAAGAATTCAAATGCTAGTCATCAATTATTCCTCAAGTAATGCACTTGAATGTTGTGCAGATGAAACTGAACTGTGAGTCTGAATGTGTGCTGTTAATCATGTTAAGGATGACGCCCGCGTGCACAAGCTGACCAAGCGCATCAACACACTGGAGGAAGTGAACAACAACGTCAAGCTCCTGACCGAAATGCTGAGTCAGTACGACAGAGAGCGATCGTCAGACGCCGACCGCGAGCTCATCAAGGTGAGAGCGCACAAACAGCACTCATACATGAGCTGTAAATGACTAGACTGATATTGGTGCAGAGTTTCTAAAGTGTGTAAGACTCAAAATTGTCATCATGTACTCAACCGCGAATCTTTCCAACACTTTCATTCATCATCAGCGCTCCAGTGCACGAAAACTCTTCAGCATTTTAAAATTAAGCGGGTTAATGCAAGTTTTCAGAAGACACAGATCTAATTTAGGCCATAGCGTTTTTATTTTGAGTTTATTAATAATATTTCAAGACTTCACACTTGGGCTGCGCAGTGGTTAACGCTGTCGCCTCACAGCAAGAAGGTCGCTGGTTCAAGCCTCGGCTGGGTCAGTTGGCATTTCTGAGTGGAGTTTGCATGTTCTCCATCAGTGACTGTATAAAATATGGACGACGCGACAGCCCCTTTTCCTATTGAACGCTTTAAAGGAAAAACACCTCATGACGGGCACAAACTGTCGCAAAAAACTGCTGAAATTGGAGCCTGGGCATGCGCAGAAGAGACTACCTGATGGAGCCAGAGGCGGAGCCGTGGAATCAAACTTCCAACCAAACACTTGTATGTCAAATCAACCACGCCCCCTGAACATCTCACTTGACCGTATGCTCCGTAAATAAATATAAGCTCTTACATTTCAAAACTCGTAATTATATACACTTTATTAAAAACGGTGTGATGTTAGCTGGTTTTAATAATTTAATAAAAAACATTACATATTGGACAAAATCAATAAGCTATGAGCACAAAAATATTTCTCCTGTAACGGGTTGTTATTGGGTATTTATTAATTTCATAGGGGTAGAAATAACATTTGTAAAGTATGAAAAATAACTTCTAAATGACACGTAAAATTTGTAGAAAGGTTTTTTGTTTTTAATGGGGGGGGCGGGGTATTAGTGTTTTTAATAGCAAAAGATACAGCTATATTTTGTAATTATCAACAAGCAAACAAAAGCCCACATTTAACTGAATAAGCCTTGATCCATCAGATCCTGTTGGTCAGAAAGTGGTCACTTGGGAGATTCATTATCTAATTGAGATGCCGATTGGTGCCTGAGTCAAATATGCCAACCCCCGTGTCCGTAGGACACTCCTATGTAATGTTATTGATGTGTGACATTTATAATGGAAGTCAATGGAATGACTAGAAAATGAATGGGTGTCAATGGCCAATGTTAAGTAAATGGGACCACTTTGGGATGTCCTAGCGCCTCAGGGGTACAACTTATATCCCCTTTCGGGATATGTTTTCACTCAGGCTGCAACCCCCTACAGATGTCGTAAATCCCATATTTCTATAAAATTCACTCTTGGCGCTATGTTCACGATCACTTCATTTTACCATGGTAAAATAACACAGAAATCTAACTTTGGTACTTCAATCTCCTCCCGAAGCTTAAAGAAGCTGTCAATCACAACTGTCAATCACGATGACACGTTCTGATTTTATTCCATGAAATTGCTGGCTAAAAACATACTGTTCAAAAATGAAGATCTGAACATATATCAGCTTGATAAGCAGTGCCTCAATTGACCAAAACCATCTTTTAGGACATTTTCTTGCAAGTGTAATTCATTTTTTTGTTTGGGCTCAAGTCTCGTTGGTTAACATGAGGGTGGCAGGCTTTATGATTTGTACTGCAGCCAGCCCCCAGGGGGCGATCTAACAGTCGGGACCTTCACTCAAAAGAAGGCGTGCAGCACACTTGTTCTCCACGTTTTCGAGTGGGTTTCCTCCGGGTGCTCTGGTTTCCCCTACAAGTCCAAACACATGTGGTATAGGTAAATTGATTAAGCGAAATTGGTCGTTGTGTATGAGTGTGAATGAGTGTGTATGGATGTTTTCCAGTACTGCGTTGCAGCTGGAAGGGCATCCGCTGTGTAAAACATATGCTGGATAAGTCAGTGGTTCATTTAATGAGCGTGTTTGAGGTTAATGTTAATATCTGTTTAGTGGCTGATTTTACAGTGCTGTACAGTATCTTTAACAGTACAGTATCTTTATCTTCCTATGATTAGAGCTTCTATATTAAAGAGCCCATATTATACATTAAAAACGGCCATATATTAGTTTTGTACTTCAGTATTGAAGTAGTCATAGTGTGTGCCAGAGCATATCTGCCAACACTCATTTTTATCGGAAGTCGCCTGTATTTCAGACACCTCACCCCCGAAACTAACCCCCCGGTCTCCCAGCATATTCCCAGCTTTATTCTTAACCATAAGTAAAAACAGCGACATACATTCTGTATTAGTGCATACAGCGGCAAAAGCTGAACCGTTATGAGACAGCACCTCCGCACGTGTGTAGGAGAGCTGATGTAGCCATAGCAATGACAAACAGCAGTGAAACGCAGCTCACAAACGCATTTTAATCCGTAAACAAATCGGCACGCGTCGCGTTTACAACGTGCTTTTAGACGCGATATGAGAATACAAGTTAACCAGATACACTACAAGCGGTTACAAGTTACAAAACACAATTAAATGCATCATTTACAAGCTAGAGAAAACAACGAGGCAGCCGTTTTAAATCGCACTTACTCACACTTGTTGGATAGCAGGCCAGGAAATGTCCCGGTGCTCCGAATCCTCCGTTGTAAGCACTTCTCAGAGGGAACACAGCACATGGCTGGGTTTAATGCTGAGGTATTTCTGCAGAAATAAACCTCAACTACTGACTCATCAAAGTCTCATGTCTGGTTCATCTGCACACTTCCAATATCCAGCCGAGCACAGTGCTCTTCTCTGTGTTGCCAGATGTAGCTGACTGACTCCAGTCCAAACCTTCTCCAAAAGGTTTTTACCTGCACAATCAAATTCAAAACCGCCCAATCTGGCAACTTTTTCTCACCGCTGTTGTTTGTGGGCGGGGTTGGGGTTTTCGAATCTCCCGGGGCTGCGCGCGCACAGATAGGCGGGGCTTATGTTTCGTGTTCACGTCATGCTGAAACGGCTAAAGACTCGTAAGCACGGCAACTCGTTTGAGGAACTATGAGTCGACTCTTTTATAGATGAATCAATAGTTTTAAACACTGTGCACTTTCAGATTTAAGCCTCAGCTGGACATTTCACTTCACTTAGAGCTGTGTTACACACTGCATCCAAGCTCATTTTAGGGGTCAAAAACCCATAATAGGGGCTCTTTAAATCTAATGAAACAGCGCTGATGTGTGTGTGTGCATGTAGGAGCTGTACGAGCAATGTGATAAACTCAGACGCACCGCCTTCAAACTAGCCACTGAAGCAGAAGACAACGACTCCAGCCTGGGTAAAATACCCCGTTATCTACTGTATATTTCTCTGAGAGGATGATGGAGGATTGTGTGTATGAACTGCTGATTATTATTTCATCTGCAGGAGACATTCTCAAGGCAAACGACGATCTGTCCAGAGTGATCAGCTGCTATAAGCGAATCGTTGAAGGGCAGGCGAACGACGGTGAGGCTGAAGAGCTCAGACCGGCTGCTGGTGAAGGTGATCACTAAAGTACACCTCAGGCTTACTCTGTTTACACCTGATATTACCAGGTGGTTTCTACAGAAATTTCTCTTATCAGCCCAGATTCTAATGTTTAGCATAATTGAGCAAAAGCTGCTCTTTTCATTCGTATCCATTCGTGCTCATAAACTCTAAGAAAATATTCAGCAAGGCTACTCAATATATCGAATAATTAGCATTATTATGATAATAGTGTTTGGAGTTGTTGCTGTATTTTTGTTGTTTTTTTTGTCAGATAATGCAATGGTTAATCATCAAGCATATTTCAAGTAATTGCTGTGTTGTTCTTTGTGTTTCTTTGGGAAAATTCAAGCCTTAGGCCTTCTTTCCACTGCACATGACATTCAAATAGGCATGCGACAATAACTGTTTTCAAGGTATATCGCGGTTTGGAAAAGTCAAGGTTTTAAAATCGCCAAAATTTTCTGCTATACAGTTTCTAATGTTTGTAGTTTTTTAGGACAGCAGTATCTCCAGCAGAAAAAATATCCAAAGATGCTGTTGTAAATAATAAAGACATCTGTGTTTTTGATACAATTGAAGGCCGCAGAAGTCGATAGCCCCTTTCACACATACAGACCTTTCCAGAAAATTACCGGCAATTTTCCGGAAAGGTCTGTATGTGTGAACAGGCCCTTTTTGAAAAAAACGGTAAATTCGTTCTGGCAATTTTCCAGAAAGAGAAGTTGTAACATTAACGATAATTTGCCGGAGTGCTGCGCTGTGTGAATGCAGAAGGAACATTGCCGGAAAGGGCTCGTTCACGCTTAGAACACGCTGACGTGAGATGTCTACTCCAGCCAATCAGAACAATTAGACGCACTCACGTCCGCTCTGTTTATGAAAATAAAAGCTTATGAATATTTTTCCAGACACTTTTAGCTGCTAGATGTTGGTCAGATAACGTTTCTATGTTCCTTCTTAATGCCAACTGTAAAATAAATTAACGATAAAATGCCTATGATAAACTGCTGTTGGACGCGTGTGCACATGAAGTGCTCCGATGAGCGCCAACACACACACATACAGTATTTCGACATGCGAAACTGTTCCTCCATATGTTTTCATCGAAGATGTTCACAACACTTATCCATCCACAGAATTAGTAATGTAGTCAAATGTGTAAACATTTAGCTGCGATTAGCGCTTCTGCCGTTGGATGTCTCTGGGACAAAGCAGTTGCATGAATGCTAAAGCTTTAAATAGAAGTGAGTCATCAACAAAAACCCGACCCCTTCTGTGTTTACAAACACAAGTGCCGCTGTTTGCCGGTATTTTGGATGGATGTGTGAATGGTCTTATCCGAAAAAATTCCGGAACCTCCTCGCCTGTGTGAACAGCGCTTTTTTTTTTCAATTTACCGGTAGAGTCGTTGCGGAAAATTTCCGGATATTTTCCAATATTACTGTGTTAAAAGGGGCTAATGATGCACTTGAATTATTCAGCCTGACATCTTTTACTGCACCAAAATATTGTAAATGTTTCTTCAAATAAAGTATATTGTGTTGAAAGTGGAAAAAGTTTTTTAGTTTTGTAGCCAGACATTTAAAAAGAATATATTATAGAGCAGTAAACACAATACCGTGAAACCGTGAAATTTTTATCCAAGGTTATCATACCGTCAGAATCTCCCATGCCTACATTCAGACACTACGACAGTGGGAATACGCCCTTCAGGACAGAATTGTCAGTTTTGGGGTGCACCATGGGAGAGAAGCTGATTCACGCGGTGTCCGTAATGAAGGAATGCAAAAGCAATTATTCTCCGTCTGTTCACCATGGTAGAATTACTTTATCACTGCTCTGCCAGTGAGAGTGGTTAAACTCAAGTGCATCAGATGTAAAGCGTCTTGAAGGGGGCGGGGCATGTCAAATACTAGAGAGCATCTGATTGGTCACAATATGATGAGAGACTGAAGTATGAGGTGACGTGAATAAAACTGTTGCTTTATGTAGGCGGAAGTGACATAGGTTTTTTATCTTATGAATTTTGTCACTGTTTTGGTGCGCACTAGCTCATAGATATCCTAAAAATAAACCGTACATATGTATTTTTAAATTAATTAGACCTTTAAATACAGGTGTAAACAGAGCCACATATCCTGCTTTGTCTGATAATGCTGTTGATGATGATGTTCTTCATGGTTTTTCTCCAGCATGCGAGAGCGGCACCGGCACACTCATTGATCTGGCTGGACTGGATGAACCTTCTTCTCCTCCTCCTCCTCCTCCAGCTCCAGCTCCTCAGATCTCCTCAGCCAATCAGATGGCCTCCTCCATCCCTGTGTTGCCGCCTCCTCCTCGCCGATTGGCCGGTGCTCACGGCAGTCAGACCAACAGCCCCAATCACAAAGCAGCAGAGCATCAGAGCTCTCTCTCCCTGCTGGACGACGAGCTCCTGTCTCTCGGTAAAACTGACGAGCTTTTCTTATCCTCTTGTTAGGTATGTGTAGTTACGCGAAACGGCTTCCAGGTCCAAACACTCTATGGGAGACCCAACGTATGGTAATGATAAACTATTACAAAGCACTGTAATGCTTTCGAAAATCACGATCGCAACATATATATATCCATGCCTAATATCCGATAGCCAGATAGTGATTAGTTTATTATAAATTGTTCAAATGTTGGTGTCTGTGATGCAGCAAGTTCAGAAACTTTCGTGTACGCCATGATTTCATATAAAAAAAGAAAATTTCTTTAATGTGTGATAGGACTAAAAAGTGCCATAAAGGAATATTTTCTCAATTCAAATGAGCAGCGGCTTGGACACGGAAACAGTATTTCGTACGTCACGACTTAACAAGCGGATAGCTACAATATTAGTACTGCATTCCAAACGGTGTAAATCCAGCTCTGAAAGAGACGTTAGTGTGGAAATGATCGTGTCTGACAAATTGAAGAGTTTAACCAAAGCAATGTGCTCAAATCTGGCCACTTCAGTGGGCTCTTCGTGATGAAGGGGGCGTCTTTGCATGATTTGAATGCAGTTTTTGATGATAATATTAAAATAATACCAATGTTACTGGTTGGAAAAAAACACATTAACAAGTTTTGAAAACAATTACCAGGTAATCAAAAGGTAAAACTGTAATTGAAAAAAAAGATCGTTAATTAATAGTTTTGCTGTTGTTTTACTCATTCGTTTTCTTTTCGGCTTAGTCCCTTTAGCCACAGCGGAATGAACCGCCAACTTATCCATACATTCTCATTCACACACATACACTACAGACAATTTAGCTTACCCAATTCACCTGTACCGCATGTCTTTAGACTGTGAGGGAAACCGGAGCACCCGGAGGAAACCCACGCAACCACGGGGAGAACATGCAAACTCCACACAGAAATTCTAACTGACCCATCCGAGGCTCAAACCAGTGACCTTCTTGCTATGAGGCGATTGTGCTACCCACTAGGCCATCGTGGCGACGCTGTTGTTTTATTTATAATAATATTACTATATTTAAAACAGCGATTTTTATTTATTTATTTTTTATTAATAAACTGTTTTTTTTTAAATAATTTTTAATGAAATATAATTATATATTTAAATATGTATATATTAAATTAAATAATCATTTATAAATATTGTAATAGATTTGAAAGCATTTTTCAGTAAATATATATAATGTTTAATAATAATAAAATAATATTATCATAAATAATAACATTAATAATACTGTTATTAATGTCAATAATAATAACCATAATCATAATATGAATCATGCAACTTTTCTTATTATATTCATCATTCTTAATAAGACAACAATTGTTGCATGGATTTTATAACTTGCCAACTGACCCAGCCAGGGCTCGAAGCAGCTACCTTCTTGCTGTTAAGCGATTTTGCAACCCACTGCGCCATCGTGATGCCCCATTATTATTTTTATTATTATTAATATTATTATTATTAAATCTTTAATAATAATATAATATTTACTAATATAATAATAATAATATAATAATAATAATTTGAAAAATAATACATTTGAACGCATTTTTTAAAAAACTATTACTTTTATTTTTATAAACAATAATATAAACATAACATTTCTTATAATAATCATCATTATAAATAATAATCATAAATAATAAAAATAATACATTTTAATAAAATATGTATAAATAATGAAAATATTTGCATTAATATTACAAATAAGTATTTAGTTTTAAATCAATGTTAATGTATTTTTTTGTTTAATAATTGCACTAATTAAATGCGATATATTATTGTGTTATTCCCAGGACTGAACGATCCTCCCTCTGTGCCAAACAGACCGAAGCTGGATGCTTTATCCGCTCAGTGGACGTCTCTACAGGTAGCACACACTAAACTCCAGATCTTCAGAGCGTGTGCTGAATGTTCATAATAATCCTCAGTGTAACGTCTGAATCTGGCCGTCAGGCTCCTGACCCGGGCCTGGACCTGTTTGGGAGCATCTCGGCCCCGAACGCCGTCTTTCCGTCAACACACACTCCTGCGCCGGCCTCACACACACTCGCACACACTCAGGGCCTGCAGGAGCTCTCCGTGCTGGACTTTGGAGGTGAAAAGAGGTAAACTTTCATTCTGAAACACCTTAGACACACACAAAGGGGTGAATTTATGAAGCTCAATATTTGACTGAATGCCAGGGTTATTATAGACAATTATAGGTTATTATAGGGTTTGTACGGCTGCTGGAAGTCCTGCTTGAAGTTTAGTTTAGCGTTTTAATGGTTTTATTTATGAGTTTTACTTTATTATTATTAATAAAAATACCTGCATACTAGAGCTGCACGATTCTGGCTAAAATGAGAATCAGGATTTTTTTTTTTTTGCTTAAAATAAAGATCAGGATTTTCTCACGATTCTGTAGATGTCAAATAAAGGTTAATATGAGGAGGGTATAATTATTGTTATTTCAGAATACAACTATTCATAATTCTGATGTTGAACTATTATGTTTGAGACATTGACAACATTATTATGGTAGCTTGAAAAGCCAGCATACTGTTATCTCACTTAAACGTCTTCTTCTTCTTCTGAGACTGTTTTTCTAAGTGTATCTCCTACTAGGCCTTTCAAGCTACATCCTTCAAACTTTCGTCAAACCTTCAAACTGGTCTGACTCGGGTTGCTATATCTTTTCTAACTGATCCGACCTTGGGTTTTCCCAAAAACGACCCAGAACATTCCTAAAAGTCCCATTGACTTAACATTGGATCAACCTTTGTGAGCTCATGACTCTGCATCAGACTGTCCGACAGACTAGAGTCTGGCCTCATTCTACTCAGTCTAGCCAGCAGCCAATCACTGATGACCTTTAAACTTACTAGCCACTCCCTAGCAACCACTTACAATACCCTAGCAACTGTCCCATAAACTGTTCTAACAAATGCTAATAGTTCTAACATCATATTGACATGCTATTCTTGCTGGAAACATGCTAGTAATATGCTAATTGAAGCTAGAAACATGCTAGTAACATGCTAATTCATGTTGGAATCATGCTAGTAACATGCTAATTCATGTTAGAATCATGCTAGTAACATGCTAATTCATGCTAGAATCATGCTAGTAACATGCTAATTCATGCTAGAATCATGCTAACAACATACTAATCCATGCTAGAATCATGCTAGTAACAGGCTAATTCATGGTAGAATCATGCTAATATGTTAATTCATGTTAAAATCATGCTAGTAACATGCTAATTCCTGCTAGAATCTTGCTAATTCATGCTAGAAACATGTTAGTATTATGCTAATTCGTGCTAGATTCATGCTAACAACATGCTAAGTCATGCTAGAAACATGCTTATTCATGCGAGAATCATGCTAACAACATGCTAATTCATGCTAGAATCATGCTAGTAACATGTAATTCATGCTAGAAACATGCTTATTCATGCTAGAATCATGCTAGTAAAATGCTAATTCATGTTAGAATCATGCTAACAACATGTTAATTCATGCTAGAAATATGCTAATAATATGCTATTTCATGCTAGAATCATGCTAGAAACATGCTAATTCATGCTAGTAATATGCTAATTCATGCTAGAATCATGCAAGTAACATGCTAATTAACGCTAGAATCATGCTAAAA
The DNA here is from genome assembly GCA_903798035.1 of Danio albolineatus. Lineage (NCBI taxonomy): Eukaryota > Metazoa > Chordata > Actinopteri > Cypriniformes > Danionidae > Danio > Danio albolineatus. Next base: position 497,768 of record CAIGQQ010029333.1, read on the forward strand.
ACATGCTAATCCATGCTGGAATCATTCTAGTAACATGCTAATTCATGCTAGAAACATGCTAACAACATGCTAGTTCATGCTAGAATCATGCTAGTAACATGCTAATTCATGCTAGAAACAGGTTAACAACATGTTAACTAATACCATAATCATGCTAACAACATGCTAATGCTAGAATCATGGTAACAACATGCTTACTCATGCTAGAATTATGCTATTCCCAACCTCAGACACAGGGATCAACTTCAAAGCTTTTTTCTGGCTTGCTTCAGTCTTTAAAGTGGTTACATTGTTGACTGCAGCGATCTTAAACATTATTTTAACCAACGTAATACTTTTTCAAACTAAATAAACTACTTAAAACAGGCTTTTCAAGCCACCATAAAGTTTGTCCTCAAACTTTACTATCTAGTTAGACGATGTTTTTCTACTGGTAAAATCAGACATTTGTCATTATCAGATTCCCTCCTGCATTATATTCAACATTATATAGGCTAGAGTAGTTATACTGACACTGTTAAACATTTGTTCTCCTGCACAACACTCTGTGTTCGCTGTGAAAGAAACACATATTAAATGCTTGTCGTAATCATTACTCTAAATGCGATATGATCCTTTAAACGATGTGCGCTTTCGGTTTTGTTTTCACTGCTAAGTGCGGTTCAAACTTCACGCACGGCTCCCAAACGATCGCTCTGTGCCACAAATTGAATATTATTTACAACTTTATTAGCTGTAATTGTATAAGCAAGCAAAGTACACCCTGGAAAGAGAGATCAGAGTCGCCAAAAAGAACTACTCTGAAAAACTAAGGAGTCAGTTCTCTTCCAGCGACTCAGCATCCGTGTGGAAAAGCTTAAGGAATATCACAAGTTACAAGCCACCAAGCCCCAGCACTGTAGACAATGAACAACTTGCTAACGACCTGAATGAGTTTTACTGCCGGTATGAGAAAACCCCCCAAACCCACCCTGAACTGCTCTTCACGCCACCATTAACACCTCCACCACCCCCCGCCTCCCCCATACCTGCAATTCAGTTTAATGAAGATGATGTGCGCCAGGTCTTCCGGAAACAAAAGAGGAGAAAAGCACCAGGTCCAGATTCTATAACACCAGCCTGTTTAAAATCCTGTGCTGACCAACTGGCCCCCATCTTCACCCTGATCTTCAACAGATCACTGGAGCTGTGTGAAGTGCCCTCCTGCCTCAAACGGTCCATCATCATACCCATCCCAAAGAAACCCAAACTTACAGGACTAAATGACTACAGACCGGTGGCGCTAACATCTGTGGTCATGAAGTCGTTTGA
>CAIGQQ010029333.1:554955-583692 GCA_903798035.1 Danio albolineatus
TGTCAGCTTTGTATTTTTGACTGTTTGGCGCCATCTTGTGTCTGAATGATGCGCAGGTTAGCAGGGCTCGACAATAAGGACTGCCCGATGGCCCGGGGCCAGCGTGCGACACACCCGGGACAGTATACAGGATGGTCACTGGCCCGATCGGGCCACTAAAGTGAAACTTTGCTGCCACTGTTTGTCAATTGCGTGCAAATACAGGGTGCTTTAACACCCAGATGTTTGTTTGGGAACCGTCTCGTTTGCCCAGTAAGCGCGGTTCGTCTAGCATTTGTGAATCCTGCAAAAGCGCTCAGATTCGCGGCAAATCAATTGGTCCGAGTTCGTCTGTGTTAGGATGGTTGTTGCAGTACGGACTGTATTGTGTGTAACACGAGTTGTTGGCGTTATCCAGTGTGTGCAGCCGGAGAGTTCTGATCAAATGTGTTGTGTTAATAAAGTCACGTGACTGTAACAGCGTCCAGTCTATCTGGAATAGAGGATAGAATGAAACAGCCTGGATGAGGAGATCTCAGGTCGACCGAAACGATCTAGAGTGGATTGATTTTAGTGAGAAAGCAAAACAATCCAACAAACTGACGAACCAGGCTAAATCACATTGTATTATGGTTGTGTAATAGCCATATGAAGAGGGAATCATGAGTAGGACGAGACGTCATCATTCTTACTAGTAAATGTGCATTTCATGTTGAACATGAAAGTGAAAGCATGCTGAAATAATACCGAGAGCTGTTTACCTGTTAGGAAAATTGAGCGAAATTACCATCTGATCGTTATTTCAGATTTTAATCTTATAATATTTTGTATGAGGCCTGTTGTTTTGTTCATTTCTGCACTGACACCTTGAAAAAATACAACAACATTGATCTGCTTCATGATCTGACTGTAGCCCCGGTGTTGTGCTGATAAATGCACCCCTTCATAGACTTTCATTAGCATTCTCAGTCTACATTTAAATAAATGTATACATATCAAAGGCCATAATTGATTAAACCGTAGGCTAATATGATTGTTTTGATGGATCAAGCAAGAACGAGAAGTGAAATGCATTTTAAAACTAGGTTTACAAATAAACTAACAATAAAAATATTGACTGCGGTATAGACTGATGTAATGAGCCCGTTTCTAAAATTAGCCATTTTGACGAGTTTTAAACAAACAAAAAACATAAAATTGTTGTAGTTTTCAACTAAAGCACACACTAAACAACTCACTTTAATGAATCTAATCAGTGTTGTGTTTAAATTAAATCTCTTTATTTATTTAAATATATATCTTCTGTAAGGTAAGGGTTCCATTCATGAAACTCACCTCAGTCACTGTCATTTGTTGTCATAACTCTAATATTAAATTCAAATCAACTTAAGTTAATATGCACATTTCAGAGGGGGTGCAATTTATGTCAGGGTGCTTTTCTTAGCACAACATCGCTTCATCTGTGATTTCTCTCTATAATTTTAGTCTACAATGCATAATTCTAGCCAACGTTTTTTAAACAGAATGATTAATTCAATAGAATAAATGAATGAATAAAAAGTGTATGTATACAATTATGTCTGTTTTTTGACACATTCATTAAAATATGTGACTAAGAAACGGCTGTTAACTTCGTTTGTTTTGGTGGGGCCAGTGAAAATTTTGCCAGGGCAAGTAAAAATCTGAACCACTGGCCCGATTGGGCCAGTAGAAAAAATCCTTAGCGTTGAACCCTGGGTTAGTGTATACTCCATCAGCTGTTTAAGTGTCAGCTTTGTGTTTCTGACTGTTTGGCACCATATTGTGTCTGAATAATGCGCAGGTTAGTGTAAACTCCATCAGCAGTTTTAGCGTCAGCTTTGTGTTTCTGACTGTTTAGCGCCATCTTGTGTCTGAATAATGCGCAGGTTAAAACCTGGTTTATACTTCTGTGTCGAGTGACTGACCATCATGCGCATTGCAGTGCATTTATACTTCTGCGTGCTGTTTGTGTTGCTCTTCAATAACACTTTCGAACACTTGCTGGCAGTAGGTGTTTGTGTTCCTCTGTATCGAGTTTCTTCGCTGGCATTGTGTTTTTTCTGAACACTACCTTAATGTACAAGTAGCCAAAACTCGCTCATTCAGAGGCGGGAACCGGCGGACGTGCAACAACGTTAATCATAAGGTAAACACACAAGTGTCCACCTGGAGCTCCTTTACGGGACTCGACACTTGTAAACACTCGCTCCAACAGGTTTGCGAGGCTCTCATCTCCGCCCACACTCGTCAGTGCTACCAAGCCGATCAATCACAGAGGATGCGCTATGCATCGTTGCGACGTGTAGTTACATTTGTTGAGATGTGCGTCGGCCATGGCGAGGGGTATGCGACCCTGCAACATGTGTGCTTGACGCAGAAGTATAAATCAGCCTCCATCAGCTGTTTTCGTTTCTGTCAGATTTAAGTTTAATTACAGAATCAACTATTAAGGCTCAGAACAGTATTCCGTGTCTAATTTTTATGTTTTGTGGCAAGTACATATTGAATAATCAGGATAAAGTACACCCAGGATGGTTGTTTTCACAGAATAAACCCTTCAGTCTTATACAACAGTGCTTTGCCACTAAACCTGTCGGGTTTTATCCTGCGATAACAACCTCCTGGATGTACTTTATCTACAACATAATACACATACCCTCACGTATTACATGCTTAAATTAGGAAAAGATGATTTTCTTTTATAGCTATGTTTTTGAGTGTGATGTCCTGATGTACTTACGTTGAATATGGGCATGGTCTGTAACAGTGTGTCCATGCGCTTGAACACAGAGCTGCTGTCCATCCGCAGAGACGCCTGTTTGGACAAAATCTGACGCGCTTCGTCCATGCGACCCTGCAGGACTAAACTGGTCACCTGCACGCACACAACCACACACACACAAACATTTATTCTTCCAAACTGTAATGTTATTAACCTAAACCATGATTTAAAACCAGTTATGCACTTAAACCGAGATGAAGATGATGATGATGATGACGATGACGATGATGAATATGATAAACATGATGCATATGAAGATGATGATATGAAGATGAATATCAATATGATGATTATGATGATGATGAATGATGATGAAGATGAATATGATGATGACGATGAATATGATGAAGATGAGGACGAAGATGAATATGATGATGAAGATGAATATTATGATGAAGATGAATATGATAAAGATGATGATGATGAAGATAATTATGAATATGAGGATGAAGATGATGATGAAGATAAATATGATGATAAAAATGATGATGATAAAAACTATTATGAATATGAGGATGAATATGATGAAGATAATGATGAAGATAATTATGAATATGAGGATGATGATGAAGATGAATATGATGATAAAAATTATTATGATGATGAAGATGATTATGAATATGAGGATGAAGATGATGGATATGATGAAGATGATTATGAATGAGGATGAAGATGATGATGAAGAATATGATGAAGATGAATATGATGATAAAAATGATGAAAATAAATATATGAGGATGAAGATAATGATGATGATGACGATGATGAAGATGATAAAAATGATGATGAAGCCAATTATGAATATGAGGATGATGATGAATATGATGATGAATATGATAAATATGATGAATATGATGATAAAATGATGATGATGAAGAATTATGAATATGAGGATGGTGAGGATGAATAGGAGGATGAAGATGATGATGAATATGATGATGAAGATGAATATGATAAAGATGATGATGAAGATGATTAAGAATATGAGAATGAGGATGATGATGAATATGATTAAGAATATGAGAATGAAGATGATGATGAATATGATGAAGATGAAGATAATTATAAATATGATGATAAGATGATGATGATGATGATGAATATGATAATTATGAAGATGATTAAGAATATGAGAATGAAGATGATGATGAAGATGAAGAAGATAATTATGAATATGATGATGAAGATGATGATGATGAAGATAATTATGAATATGATGTTGATGATGGAGATAATTTTGAATATGATGATGAAGATGATGAATATGATGATGATGGAGATAATTATGAATATGAGGATGAAGATGATGAATATGATGATGAATATGCTGATAATGAAGATAATTATGATAAAAATGATAATGATGAAGATAATTATGAATATGATGATGAAGATGATGATGACGAATATGATGATGATGAAGATAATTATGAACATGAGGATGAAGATAATTATGAATATGATGATAAATATTATGATAAAAATGATGATGATAAAGATAATTATGAATATGATGATGATGATGACAAATATGATGATGATGATGATGATGAAGATAATTATGAATATGAGGATGAAGATGATGATGATAAATATGATGATGAATATTATGATAAAAATGATGATGATGTAGATAATTATGAATATGAGGATGAAGATGCTGTATTTTCTTACCACGTCCCAGTAGGCCTGGTGTTGAGTGGGGTTTTCGCTCTGCAGCACCTCTCTGGCTCTGGTGTCCACATCTGACTTATGCAGACGGACCCAGTTCAGCAGGTGGAGAAGAAGAGACCCGGCTACAACACAACAGAAAGACAATAACTATCCCAAGACTCATTTATTATTAATAAAGTGTTTTATAATAAACACATATTTCTAATAACTGATATTCTAATGTTTCTTTTCTCTTTGCCATGACGACAGCACATTATATAAGACTAGATATTGTTCTAGATACTAGTATTATGCTTAAAGTGACATTTAAAGGCTTAACTAGGCTTAATTAGGGTAAAGTGAGGGTAATCAGGCAAGTCACTGTATAACTGGTTTGTTCTGGAGACAATCCAAAACATATATTGCTTAAGGGGGCTAATAAAACTGCTTTTTCTAGCCGAAATAAAGCAAATAAGACTCCGGAAGATAAAATATTATAGGAAATCCAGTGAAAATGTCCTTAATCCATTAAACATCACAATTTGAAACCGAATAGAAATTGCACAGGAGAACACATGATTTTGCCCTCAGCAGCAGATATATAATCTAAATACTTCATAAATAACACTTATCTAATACAGTCTTTCAAGAGTTCACACTCAGCTGATGATTGATTATAAAGCTTATTTGGCATGCTGTCCCGGGAGAGAGCCCTGAGCACATAAGATCCTCGTGCCTGGGGCTCCCTCCCGTTTGTAAGGTGAGAGGAGAGTTTGAGCTCAGGTAGATCTACCCCTAAACCCAACCAGAATTGTAAATGATTCCCAAAATCTGAGGAGAATAATAGTTTGATAACAATCATGTACTGTAGAAGTGGATAAACCTAACCCTAGGCCTAAACTTAACATAATTTTTTTTTATTTAAGTTTTAATGCCATATCAGCAACATCGGCTATATTCATGGCAAAACATGTACTTAATATACAATATATTATCATATCAGCTTCTTAAACATACATTGTAAACATATATATATTTTTTAAACATACAAGAACACACAAATAGCAACAATACAGAAAAGAGTCATATACAATCTTTTAGTTTGATAAAAGTGTTATGAACTGCACACTGTTTTTGTGTATGTATTGTGTGCATGTTCTCTGTCTCTATCTCTCTCTCGCTCTCTCTCTCTCTCTCTCTCTCCCTGCCCTGTCATTTTTCACAGGTACCGCCTACTTCGGTACACTATTGGCTGACAGGACTGCCAATCTTTATTAACCGTGTGACGACTTCTCTCCTCTCTGCCAATCGCGCTCTGTGCAGAGCCCTTTAAATATGAAGGGGCAACGGGAAGAGATCAGCTGCTGTTGTTGTTTTGGCGTGTTGTCTGTTTTGTGGTGTCCGTGCGTTTGATGCTGCTGTGATTTTGAGTGAGATTTGCTGATGTTGATTTTGAGTGAGATATACTGATGTGAGTTTGTAGCTGATACTGATGTGAGTTTGTAGCTGATACTGCTGTGATTTTGAGTGAGATTTGCTGATGTTGATTTTGAGTGAGATATACTGATGTTGACTTTGAGTGAGATTTGTTGTTAGAGTTCTGACGTGTGTTAAACATCATTAGCCCGCTAATGCTCCATTCAACAAACTTTTGTGACTTGCAGACAAGGGAGATCTGGAACAGGATAGTAAGTCACGTGACATACATAACTTGCACGCAGGACTATTGATGAACTAGACACACTAGTTAGCGAAGTGCGCTAATTTTGTATTTTTATTTTTTAGTTAGAGTAAGTTCAGGGCGCTTTTGCGCTGAAGACTTTTCTTTTCATATTTTTCTTTCTTATTTAGAGGATTGGGGAGGAGATTAAGGGAATATTTTTGTTATATTTATTTCTTTGATTTTGCTAGCGCAACTTCAGTTCCCTCTCCCAAATGTCTTGGTTCCTTTCAAATTTATTATTGTTTGTAAATATTGTAAATACTGTGGGAGCAATAAATCTTTTGCGGTGCTAAGTCGTTGTTTTGTGTTTTCTCTTGCCGTCATTATCATCAGTTTATTCTTTGGTCATCTCTATGTTACTCCTTTTTAATTCCCTAGACATATTTCCATCAAGGCACGTAACAAAAGATAAATATTCTAAAATTGCTCCACAAGGCACCTTTTCAAACATTTCACTTAAAATATTTCCCGAATAAAAATGCTCTCTAATATCACTTAAAAATACACATTCTATTAAAATATGTTTTATCGTCAAAATATTCCTACACAAATTACAAATAGGTTTTTCCTCCCCTTTCAATAAATATGCGTGTGTAAGTCTTGAGTGTCCTATTCTACATCTCGTATGAACAACCTGGTCATGTCTACTTTCAAAGTTGTAATTATTTCTTTCATTTAAAAATGGACTCACTTCATACACTAAACTTAACATAAACAACAAACATATCCCCTAATTCTGATTGGCTGATTGGAATGTTGATCCAGGATCCACATAGATCAGGGACCACCAATCTCGGTCCTGGGGGGCCGGTGTCCTGCAGGGTTTAGCTCCAACTTGTCTCAAAACACCTGCCTGGATGTTTCAAGTATACCTGGTGAGAGCTTGATTAGCTTGTTCAGGTGTGTTTGATTAGGGTTGGAGCTAAAATCTGCAGGACACCGGACCTCCAGGAACAAGTTTGGTGACCCCTGGCATAGATGTTAATCCAGGAACACGTCCTATTTGGTAAAATCAGGCTGGTGGTGTGTGTGTGTGTATACCTGGAGCTGCCTCAATGAACAAAACCTCACACAGGTTCCAAATCAGCTCGATGGCTAGGAGAATAGAGACCTAGAGAGAATACAGCAACACTTATGAGTGCACCAGAATATATTCAGACCTCAGTATGTCCATCAGAATTTCAGTTTATTTATCTATTTTACTGCATTCATTTCCACATTTCCTTACTGATGTACGGTGAATAGCTTATTCACATTTGATACACTACACAATAAATAAAATTAAGCTCTCGGGGAGTCATGGTGGCGCAGTGGGTAGCACGATCACCTCACAGAAAGAAGGTCGCTAGTTCGAGCCTCAGCTGGGTCAGTTGGCATTTCTGTGTAGAGTTTGCATGTTCTCCCCGTGTTCATGTGGGTTTCCTCCGGGTGCTCCGGTTTCCCCCACAAGTCCAAAGACATGCTGTATAGGTCAACTGGGTGAGCTAAACCGTCTGTATGTGTGTAAATGAGCGTGTATGGGTGTTTCCCAGTGATGGGTTGTGGCTAGAAGGGCATCCGCTGCATAAAACTATTTTGGATATTTAAAATATTTTGGATAAGTTGGCAGTTCATTCCACTGTGGTGACCCGGGATTAATAAAGGGACTAAGCCGAAAAGAAAATGAATGAATGAATGAAAATTAAGCTTTCAAAGATTTTATGACAATATGGTAAAAAACCTACCATAATCCTAATTTTGTATCTAGTCAAAAGTAATTTCTAATGTCCGTCTGGGTTCATTACACTATAAAGTTACTTTATTACTCACATTTTTACCTAGGGACAACATTTAACTGTTTAACCGTTTTTTATTGTTAATATTGCAACATTCTGAATCCATGAAAAATGTTTATTTCATTGATGTAATGGTATAAAATGTAAATGATATAAAATTGTATGATCAGAATGCAGTACATTGTTCATTCATTCATTTACTTTTCGACTTAGTCGCTTTATTAATCAGGGGTCGCCACAGCGGAACGAACCGCCAACTTATCCAGCATATGTTTTACGCATTTGTATAACAATGAAAATATTGTATATACACGGTTCGAATATAAACACTATAAATGAGGAGGACGTCTCTCCTCCTCAATCCTCAGATCTAAATGTAGACACAGTGGACAGCAGTGCAGCAGGTCTCTCGCCCTGTCTGTTCCAACCATTAGCTCTGCCGGTAATCTGGAGGATTTTAAACATGTGCGAACACAGCAGCACGGATAAAGGCGAGGTGTCTGAATGGTAACAAACTCAACTGATAAAAGACAACGTCCGCAGTTCTCGTACAGCTCTCACGATAAAAATGTTTGCTGCAAACCAACAGCTTTGCTGTATCGGCCCTGACAGCCTCGCAAAATGAAATTAGCTGACAAAAGCTCAAAATTACCCAGTTTTCCCCACAATTAAAGCTAACAGGTGCACACACATCTGTTAATATCAAAAATGTACTCCAGGGTGTCCTGAACCTTTAAATGAAGTATTGATATCTTTCAAAAATAGTTCAGATCAGAATAAAACTCATACAACAATTAGTTTTCCACTTCAATTAAAAAAACAAAACCTATAAAAGCACGTTATCAGTGTGTTTGGTAGCATGCTTAATTAACCAACCTGATCTCCATACTGTGACGCTAAAGATCCATCTTGTGCTAAAACTGGAAAGAGAATGAGAGCGTGATCAGCTGATTGACTGCATCATCATCATCATCTGGTCTGTTGTGTTTAAGGTTTACCTGCGTTCTGCTGGAGTTCCTCCATACAGGCTCTGATCACAGACCTGTAGTTCCTGCTGATGCTCACAAACCTGCAGCACACATCAGCGCATCACACTAGTCATTAAAGGTGCTGCATGTCAGTTTTTGACTCTTCTAAATCATAAAAATACCGTTATATGCTTGCAGATATTTCAGAAACATGCTAAGTAAAGGTATTTGTAAAGCAATGCTGAAGTCAGATATTCTGCTTTGATAATGTGCATTACGTGCTAGAATGTCTGTGTTTTATTTGACCTCTATAACCAGCCCACTGCCAGTCTAAATAATTATCTTGCAGCACTCCGAGTTGCCTTGGTGAGAAACAGTCTGTTTAATTTCCTCAATAAATGCAGATACAGCTAAAACTACAACCTCTGGAGGACAGCAGCGGCCTCCGAAATGACAAGCAGATTCAGAGTTATAAAAATACACAAACAGGTGATTTTTAATTAGTAAATAATATAAATATTATAAACGTTAGCTGATCAGCTTACAGTGTAGCACTCAATCAGGCATGCTCGCTCCTATTGTGTCGTCAATCTGGCAACCTGGGTGTGTATTGTCGGAGGAGAAAATGCTCTCCAATATTTTGAATTTGCACTGCAATACCTAGTTAAAACACTAGTGGCCCATTTCCACTGAGTGGTACGGTATGGTATGGTACGCTTTTATGGCCGTTTCCACTGTCTAAAAGCATACCGAACCCTACCGTACCACATTTTGGTCACCCTTTGCAAAGGGTACCACGGGTACCAAAAGGTGGAGCTAGACGCGCAGCTGAACGCTATTGGGTTACAGAGATACGTCATTCGCTGACGCAACAAGCCAGAATGAAAACAAAGGACCTGCCATGTTTTAAAAACACAGCCGAGAGACAATACACCGAAATAATTAGGGCTGTAACGATCCGCGATATGAAACCGAAATCGCGACACTAAGATCCACGATCCTGTGTCGCGATTTGATAAGGAAGAATCGCGACACACCCGTGACTAACTTTTCAATCATGTAACGCCTTCCTGCAAAAGTTGAGCTAGTTGAAGAAGAACGTGAGGAAACATGGCAACTAACCCAGAGATTGCGGACCCTCCCTCTTCATATAAGTCAGCAGTATGGCAACATTTCGGCTACCCAGTGGAGATAAATGATAGCAATTGGCCGTGAGATAGCGTTGGATCGACAAGACCCACACAATATGCCGTAAGTGCTTTAGTGACAGGCAACACAACCAACATACAGATGATACGTAAAGTACACACAGAATACGTAAAGAGGCTGTGATAGATTGGAAGATCAACATATCAAAAGTTCCCGTGACAACAGACAACGAAACATTGCCAATGCTGTCGAAGCGGCCGGTTGTTTTCACCGCATATAAGATGCTTTGCTCACACTGTTAGTCTGGCTGCACAGAGAGGGATACGGGCGTTCACCAGATGTCCCGACTTTAATATGGGGTTCTCTGAAACTATGAATATTTAACTTTAATTTTATTTAGGCTATTTTATTTACCAAACCAACACAATCTCACGGCAACTTGTGTTTTGGCGCTGAAGCATATAGCGCGCTTGTTTTGAAGCGCATCACCGCAAAGGTTATTCATTATTCTTTTTTATCTAGTAGTTAACTGACCAACCAAAACCACATCACAATTAAGATAAAAATTATACCTAACGAAATTCGTTTCAAAAAGTTATTTTTTTCCAAGAAAAATGTATGAATTATATTTTTGTTTGTGCCTGTCCAACTGTGCGGTGAAAATTTGTTCCGCTCCGGGGAAAATAAGAATTTAATAGTTCACAGCAGAAAGGGCACGGTCCGTGCGGGCTTTCTCCATCTTCTCAATTGTGTTGGGCACAGCTAGGTTCAGTTTGGAGGCATTTTGACGCCAGTGTCCATTCCGTGTCAATGAAATGGAAAGTTAGCGACATGTAAAGTGTCATTTTTGTACTCGAACAGATCTGTTGTAAGTGAAAAATATTCGCCTGTGGTGGAATTGGGCTGTTGCAGCTCACCACGGATACGTTTGTAGGCTCGTAGAATAGTTGTTTTGGAGAAATATGTACGTCCGGACAATTCATTATAGCTGTCGGGTGTGGTTACGAGGTCTCCGAAAGAAAAAAAAAGTATTGAAAGACACATTTTTTTTCGCAGAGATTCTTGGTTACTGCATCAGTGCATTTGTTCCACCTCACATTGTCCCTCCTATATTTTGTGCATCGCTTAAATGCATCACTAATTGATGGCTGCACCTGTTCGTCTGACTTCTGAGGTCGATTTTTTTTTTTTACTGCATTGCCCATTTTGGCAGCCTCATTCTTGTGCGCTTTGTATAAATTAGTTGTTTCCTCCACATGCTGCCACATTTGTCAGGCAAAGTTTACATCTCTTAAATGTAAGAGAACTTGATTGAAAAATAATTTTCAACATGCTCGAATCATCTCCACAATGGAGTTTAGTTCTGTTTGTTTTTCAACAGTATTTCGTTACAAAAAAAACAGAAGTGTTATAGCTTTGTCTATTTATTTATTTAATATTTGGCTATTTATATAGTTAATAATTTGCATGGTTAATCTTGTTCTTTGGTCTCAGTTTATAAAGATTTTTCAAATGAATTGATAAAAAATATTGTTTAAAAAAAAAATAATTCCCACCCCTCACGGAAAAAAATCGTGATACGAATCGAATCGTGGGTCAAAAATCGTGATACGAACCGAATCGTGGGTTTGGTGTATCGTTACAGCCCTAGAAATAATATAAACATATAATAACAAGCCATGGTCGACCCGAGCTCAAACAAACCTTGTCGTCTTCTTGATGAACAGCCACAAAGCCAAGCAGATTCTCCCCTGTGCCCCGTAGTTTTTTACGAGCCCGTCTAAAGCGCGAGCGGTTTTGCTTTGTCACTTGCGCTCACGTGTGTATTTGAAATGACAAACATCTTGAGCTGATGATAGTAACGTGCGCTTGATTATTGAAGTGCTTTTGAAACCCGATCCTTACAGAAACAGACTAACGCGAGACTAACGTGTGCAAAAACAAAGGAGAAGCCGGAAAAAACAAAGGAGCAAATAATTTTTTCAGCAAACATGAAGAAACTGCTACATTTAACCATTATCATCACCTTCTGGACTATTATAAACTCGGAATGACGAAATTACTCTCTAACAGAGGCTGCATGTGCTGGTGAAGATTACAGACACAGATGAGAGCTCTGCACTGACTGTGGGCTATATTTCGTGTTGTTTTTGAACCTAAATAAGGACTAAACGTCTGCTGTGTGCAGTTTATCTGTAATTGGTAACATATCGGAGACTGTAAGGGGCTGTATGTGTTCATATATGCTGCATTTATTTATATAGTTGTTAAAATATGCTGCATTTATTTATATAATAATATAATTAAACAATTATATTATTTATATAATTATATTAATATTTATTTATATAATGTTTTGTGAGAAGTGCTTCTCGTATGATATGTGAGCGACCCATACAGCTGCACTATAGACATTTCCTCGAGCGAGAATGACGTCGACTGAAACTTTCTGTCGTACACCACGCCCGTCAAAAGGGTACCCTTGGTACCCTTTTAGCAGTGGAAATGAAAGCCTGATAAAGGTGACCCGTACTGTATCGTACTGTATCACTCAGTGGAAACGAGCCATAAGTGTCAATCCCACACACAGCATCTTTTTTTGCAGTTTTAACTCTTGCGTTTTGTTTAAATTGACTACCCTTTCAATATGTTGGGGGCTGTTTTAGCCCCATTGACTTCCATTATAATGACATTTTTGATTGCAAAGCCATGACAGCATATAATCACGCATTCTTGATTGCTGCTGGTTTTCCCTGTTGGGAAAAAGTACAATTTGTCATTTTATTATCAGTTGGCAGAATTAACCCTTTAGATAGGCCTGTGCTAAGAGTTTCTGGCTTTTATTCGGAGTTCAATGGAGTAAAACAGCAGATTATAGTGTGTGTGTGTGTGTGTGTGTGTGTGTGTGTGTGTACGTGTTTTTGTGACATGTCAGGACACAAATCTGTATAATGACACCGGTATGACACGGGTATTACAAAAAGGAGGTGAAACATAAGGACATTGGTGACGTCCTCATTTCTCAAAAAGCTTCTAAACCCCACAGAATGAGTTTAATCAGTAAGTAAAGCTGCACACAGTCTACTGTGATGGTTGGGTTTAGGGGTAGGGTGGGGAGAGGACAATATAATATACGGTTTGGACAGTATAAAATGAATGGAAACCTATGTAATGTCCCCACTTTTCACAAAAACAAACATGTGTGTAGAAATACACTTACTATGTTTCCTATGTTCTGAATGCTGAGGGTCTTATTTTGATTAGTCGTATGAAGGTAAGTGTGCAAAGGTCTCACAAACACACACATTCACAAATTAAACTCCATATAGAAGCTGGAAACTAAGCTTTAAGTGCACAATGACAAATGACAAATTGTACTTCAAACTGTACCAGCAACAATGAAGAATGCATGATTATGCACCATTTTGAGGGATGTAAACAATAACAATGGTCCTAATGTATTTCCTGTATTACATTTTGAATTTCCATAGCTTCCAAGAATCCAAAAACCTCCACATATTGCCAAATAATGTTATGGCAGCCGTTTTAACATTAAGATGTGATTAAATTGCTTCTTGTTACAGTTATGAAAGAGTTTGGTAACAAGCAGGAAATGTTCATGGGCCAGTGACATCGGCATATTGAAATGGTCTACATGCAGTTGACAGCACAAATTCAGCTGAAGACTCACATCTTTGAAAGAAGATGGGGACCAGCTCAAAGCCTCATTGGATAGGTCACTTAGGTCTCTAAGTTTGTATTTTTGCTTGAAGTTTGTCTATTTGCTTTTATTTTTTGTTTTTCCTCAGATCTTTATTGTCACTATATATATATATATCTTTATTTGTGAGCTCGGGCCCAATCTCAGGACTGTTTTTTTTTTATTATTATTATTGTTTGTATTTATGTTGACTGTTGTCAATAAAAGTTCAAAAAAAAAGAAATGGTCTACATGCAGTCACGGTCTTGCAATCAATAAATTACATTATAATGAAAGTCAATGGGTTTCCCAGAGATGGGTTGCGGCTGGAAGGGCATCCGCTGCATAAAACAAATGCTGGATAAGTTGGCGGTTCATTCCGCTGTGGCGACCCTGGATTAATAAAGGGACTAAGCCAAAAAGAAAATGAATGAATAAAAGTCAATGGGGCAAGAACAGCCCCCAAAATAACAAGATACATGAGTGTTGTAATTCTGAGTAAAATATTACATTTTTAAAAGTTGTCACAGCATTTTTCTAAAATATGTGTCAAAATAAGATTTGTCACCAAAAATTATCCATTTGCTGAAACACAGAGAAAGCTGAGGCCAATTTAAGCCTTAAAATCAGCCCAGAGTGGATGAAAACATCCCCAACAGCACATAAGGGTTAACGGTTTATATTTTGGCATATTGCCTTTATTTGACAGGTCAGTAGTCACAGCAAGTGGCCAGGATTTGAACCCGGATGCCCAGAGAACTGTTTCGCTATATGTCATGTGCACTAACCACTGAACCTTTAACCTGTCCTGCAGACGGTGTCTGATGCGTGAGGACTCACTGCGTCTTCTTGTTTTTGCTGGGCGCGTCCTCTTTGATCTTCTGCAGCCCCATGAAGATGAGATGCGACTCGTTGAAGAGCTTGCGCAGGATGGGGGAGCAGATGTCTTCATCTTTCCTCACCACGTGCACCAGCGGAGAGCCTGCAGAGCTCGAACCTGAACACAAAAACATCTCTCAGGACTAGGACGGTTTTTTTTTTCATGCTTCTTTCTCTCACACACAATCTTATAATACATGCATTCACACAAACATACATGTACACACGTACATACATACAGGGAGTGCAGAAATATTAGGCAAATGAGTATTTTGACCACATCATCCTCTTTATGCATGTTGTCTTACTCCAAGCTGTATAGGCTGGAAAGCCTACTACCAATGAAGCATATTAGGTGATGTGCATCTCTGTAATGAGAAGGGGTGTGGTGTAATGATATCAACACCCTATATCAGGTGTGCAGAATTATTAGGCAACTTCCTTTCCTTTGGCAAAATGTGTCAAAAGAAGGACTTGACAGGCTCCGAAAAGTCAAAAATAGTGAGATATCTTGCAGAGGGATGCAGCACTCTTGAAATTGCCAAGCTTCTGAAGCGTGATCATCAAACAATCAAGCCTTTCATTCAAAATAGTCAACAGGGTCGCAAGAAGCGTGTGGAAAAACCAAGGCGCAAAATAACTGCCCATGAACTGAGAAAAGTCAAGCGTGCAGCTGCCAAGATGCCACTCGCCACCAGTTTTGCCACATTTCAGAGCTGCAACATCACTGGAGTGCCCAAAAACACAAGGTGTGCAATACTCAGAGACACAGCCAAGGTAAGAAAGGCTGAAAAACGACCACCACTGAACAAGACACACAAGCTGAAACGTCAAGACTGGGCCAAAAAATATCTCAAGACTGATTTTTCTAAGGTTTTATGGACTGATGAAATAAGAGTGAGTCTTGATGGGCCAGATGGATGGGCCCGTGGCTGGATCGGTAAACGGCAGAGAGCTCCATCCGACTCAGACGCCAGCAAGGTGGAGGTGTAGTACTGGTTTGGGCTGGTATCATCAAAGATGAGCTTGTGGGGCCTTTTCGGGTTGACGATGGAGTCAAGCTTAACTCCCAGTCCTACTGCCAGTTTCTGGAAGACACCTTCTTCAAGCAGTGGTACAGGAAGAAGTCTGCATCCTTCAAGAAAAACATGATTTTCATGCAGGACAATGCTCCATCAAGTACTCCACAGTGTGGCTGGCAAGAAAGGGTCTAAAAGAAGAAAAACTAATGACATGGCCTCCTTGTTCACCTGACCTGAACCCCATAGAGAACCTGTGGTCCATCATCAAATGTGAGATTTACAAGGAGGGAAAACAGTAGACCTCTCTGAACAGTGTCTGGGAGGCTGTGGTTGCTGCTGCATGCAATGTTGATGGTGAACAGATCATAACACTGACAGAATCCATGGATGGCAGGCTTTTGAGTGTCCTTGCAAAGAAAGGTGGCTATATTGCTCACTGATTTGTTTTTGTTTTGTTTTGTTTTTGAATGTCAGAAATGTATATTTGTGAATGTTGAGATGTTATATTGGTTTCACTGGTGAAAATAAATCATTGAAATGGGTATATATTTGTTTTTTGTTAAGTTGCCTAATAATTCTGCACTGTAATAGTCACCTGCACACACAGATATCCTCCTAAAATAGCTCAAACTAAAAACAAACTTAAAACTACTTCCAAAAATATTCAGCTTTGATATTAATGAGTTTTTTGGGTTCATTGAGAACATGGTTGTTGTTCAATAATAAAATTAATCCTCAAAAATACAACTTGACTAATAATTCTGCACTCCCTGTACATACACACACATATATATATATATATATAATGTACATACTTGTGCATACACACACACACACACACTACCTCGTAGTTTGTAGTTGGTCTCGTAAACTAGCAGATCTCCGGGTCCCCATTCAAAGCCCAAGTGTTTCTGATGAACTCCAGCAGCGGGAATGAGCTGTGAGGAAAAACACACACCTGATCACACACTCAATATCTCCATTCAAAGATCACAGTCTGACCCCCAAAATATTATTGTATTGCTCATATGACTATGAAATATTATGAAGACATTTAAAAAAAAAAATATATATATATATATTCCATCTGTTATTATTAAAATATTTGGAAAGCATGCATAATACTGTTTTTTTTAATGTACATATTGTTGTAACCTAATTATTTACTTATGAAGCCTATAAATTACTATTCATAATGCTTGCATGTTATGCTGTAATGTCAAAAATTGTATATAAACAATAATATTCATATCATAAAAAGCACATTAAAGAATATTCAGACTGAAAATGATAATAAATAATAGTATACCGGCCCATGCCTAGTTGCAAGAATTGGTTTTCACGTATGGGCGATACATATTGCATCACCAAAAATTATTGAGGTCATGTGAAGTAAAGTCAGGTCGAGTGAAACTTTATTTATAGAGCACAATTTTACACAACCGAAGTAGATCCAAAGTGCTTTATAATAAAATAAAACAATAATAAAGAAAAAAAATGTCATGTCCATGTATTGTGCGATAAGTCGATATATTGATTATTGTGACAGGCCTAATTATAATGATAATATTTTTTTCAGTTTGTTCAGTAGTTTTGGCAGCTTTCTTATTTAACGATAGGCAGACAGATTCATGATAAAGTTTCAAGTCAGTACAAAATGTTCTAAAATTAGGCAAACACTACAGTACACACTTTATTCTCATTTAATATGATTTATGTTTACATTATTTTAAATAGTTTCGATTCAATATCAATTAAATTGTGAGGTAAATTGTAAAAAAGGAAGAAAAACACTGTAAAGACGATATTTCCTGCCATAATATACAGTAATAATATATATTTGAAATTATTTGCTTTATGGACGGTATAAAAACATATTATTCAATATAATTGTGTCATAAGTACTGTAATATTACCTTCTGAACACCGAATAACATAACCATTAATGTCTCACATGCGTATAATTCACATATAACTTGCTCCGTGTATTAATACTCATATATAATTAAACAGGTTATTTAAAAGATTGCTTTTATTAACATTAGTAACAGGGGATATATAAAATATTCATTTGCACTAATATTGTGTGACCTAAATACAAATGATACATATTCATTGTACAGCTAGTTACACAAATGTTACAAAGCATAAAAAAGAAAAGAACACAGCAAGTTAAATATACAGAGTGATTTTGATTTATTTTCGAAAAAAAATGTGGGTGTTGTTCAGTGTTAAAACAGGAGTACATTTTAATCCACGAGTGTGAAAGAGCGTATGTTTAAAAGTTTTTTCTTTCAGTGTTAAACTTTTAACTCAAGTTTTAACTTCAGTTTTTTTTTTTTTTTTTTTTACTCGAACCCGTTCTTTCGGCCAAACAGTGATCAAGTTGTTTTACTTAAACTTGAAACATGTCTTGTTGCATTTTAAAATGCAAAGAGTTGAATGTATTGAAACTATTTCTGAAAAGATTAATGAACATTTAATTAATTAAAACTATTTTCAACATATTTGATCACTGTCACACACACCAATTGATAATATAGAAAAAAAAGGAATATATTAACACTTTGAAGGATATACACACTCTAGTTCGATGTAATAAACTCTTACTATATTAAAATGAACTCTGTGGGTAATGTACAAATTCCACACTTTAGATAGTGTTATTTTTACTCTAAAATGGAGGGAATCATGTACACACAATGAGTGTTAAATCAAACTCAAACTGAGTTAAATGTACAGATTTCTTGCTGTGAAAAATATTTAAAGAATTTAAAATAATAATAAAACATAAATACTTCAAACTATGAGTCTATTATTAAGAGTGTTACATAGGCGGACTAAAAAGGATCTTATAATTTAAAAGTAACGCTTATAACGATGATACTTTTCAGCAGTTAAGTAGTTTTGGCAGCTTTCTTATTTAACGATAGGCAGACAGATTCATCATAAAGTTTCAAGTCAATACAAAATGTTGTAAAATTAGGCAAACACTCAATTACTCTACATTTGTGAAAATGGAAAAGGTCACGAAGAGTTAAAAATGTTATTTAAAACACTACAGTACACACTTTCTTCTCATTTAATATGATTTGTTTATATTATTTTAAATAGTTTCAATTCAATATCAAGTAAAATGTGAGGTCAATTGTGAAAAGAAAGAAAAACACCGTAAAGACGACATTTCCTGACATAATATACAGTAATAATATATATATATTTGAAATTCTTCACTTTATGGACGGTATAAAAGCATATTATTCAATATAATTGTGTCATAAGTGCTGTAATATTACCTTTAAACACCAACTGAACACCGAAAAACATAATTATTAATGTCTCACATGCGTATAATTCACATATAACATGATCCATGTATTAAAACTCATATATAATTAAACAGGTTATTTAAAACATCGTTTTTATGAACATTAGTAACAGGGGATATATAAAATATTAATTTGTACTAATATTGTGTGACCTAAATACAAATGATACATATTCATTGTACAGCTAGTTACACAAATGTTACAAAGTATAAAGGTATAAGAGTTAGAAATGTTATTTAAAACACTACAGTACACACTTTATTCTCATTTAATATGATTTATGTTTACATTATTTTGAATATTGTCAATTAAATATCAATAAAATTGTGAGGTAAATTGCAAAAAGAAAGAAAAACACTGTAAAGACGACATTTCCTGCCATAATATACAATAATAATATATATATTTGAAATTCTTCGCTTTATGGACGGTGTAAAAACATATTATTCAATATAATTGTGTCATAAGTGCTGTAATATTACCTTTAAACACCAACTGAACACCGAAAAACATAATTATTAATGTCTCACACGCGTATAATTCACATATAACATGCTCCGTGTATGAATACTCATAAATACAGATGACCCTATATAACTCAGCTCGTTTACCGTAGTGCTGGGCTCCACGTCCACCTCCTCCATAACCCGCAGATGTTAAATCCTCCTGGATATTAGTGAAAATATGATCTTAAACAGATATTCAACACTTTCAGCAGTCAGAATCGAGCGCCGTGAGTCTGAAGAAGGACCCCTGATGCATGACCGTCGGTCTTCGCGGTTAGTACGACGCACTGAATGCCTGAGCAAAATACGACGCTTAATTGATTATGTAGCGAATGGAATTAGTCTATGAAACATAATATATGCTCGGGTTTCCCCCACAGTCCAAAGATGTGCAGTATAGGTGAATTGAAACTAAATTGTCCGCAGTGTATGTGTGTGAATTAGTGTGTATGGATGTTTCTCAGTACTGGGTTGCAGCTGGAAGGGTATCCCCTGTGTAAAACATATGCTGGATAAGTTAGCGCTTCATTCCACTGTGGAATGAATAAAGGGACTAAGCCGAAGGAAAATGAATGAATGAAAATAATATGGTTTTAATTAACAACAACGTCAGTGTATGTTTTTATTATTCATTCATTCATTTTCTTTTCGGCTTATTAATCTGGGGTCGCCACAGCGGAATGAACCACCAACTTATCCAGCATTTGTTTGTTTACATTCTCATTCACACACATACAGTGAGGACAATTCAGCTTACCAATTCACCTGTACCGCATGTCTTTGGACTGTGGGGGAAACCGGAGCACCCGGAGGAAACCCACGCAACCACGGGGAGAACATACAAACTCCACACAGAAATGTCAACTGACCCAGCCGAGGCTCGAACCAGCGACCTTCTTGCTGTGAGGCGAACATGCTACTCACTACGCCACCGTGTCACCATGTTTTTATTATTTCGCGTACAAATCAAAGAGTATAATACTAAATATTAGTTTTTGAAATCATTTTTATTATTCAGATGGCAAATGTTCTCTAGATATTTGGAGCTCAGTATAATGATTGCATTTTAGTTGATAAAATTAATGTAAAATAATAATAAAATAACACAAAAACAATAATAAAAAATATAATATATATTGTACAGTCGAAAACCTTTTTTTCTGTACATAATTTTAAAAGATTTTTATTTTTTTCAATTTAAAAGCTATATATAAAGTTTGCATAAATTTAAACTATTGTGTAATTAAGGCTTTCTATTTCCTGATATATCACTAAAAAGTATATAAAATAATAATAATAATAATAATAATAATGAAATCTCATTATTATAACGTGTCTTTGAAATTCTAAGCTGTAAATAGTCTTATTATTTACTCACTGTCCATTTTAAAGGGATAAAATCTTGTTTCTCATAAAAGGTTTTAAGAAGGTTTTTATATAAAATAATAATAATAATAATAATAATAATAATAATAATAATAATAATGATAATAATACGAAAAAGGTTTCAAGAAGGTTTTTATATAAAATATTAATAATAATAATAATAATAATAATAATAAAAAGGTTTTAAGAAGGTTTTTATATACATAATAATAATAACAATAATAATAATAATAAAAAGGTTTCATAAAAGGTTCTGAGAAGGTTTTGAAGTTTTTACATAAAATAATAATAATAATAAATAAATAAAATAAAATCTCATTATTATAACTTGTCTTTGAAATACTAAGCTGTAAATAGTCTTATTATTTACTCACTGTCCATTTTAAAGGGATAAAATCTTGTTTCTCATAAAAGGTTTTATTCACAACTATGTGAGTGTAAATAATCTCCCTCATGTGTTGTAGTTAATCTCTTTCCCTCGCACTTGAGTTATTCTGAAGTAATGTTAAGAGGCGCATCTGCTTATCTCCGAATTTCATCAAGAACAAAATGGCTTCCCTTCCCTCTCCAGAGTGAGGAGACCTGAATCATTCCCAGACAAATCCTGACAAAACTCTTACCAAACATCACTCATACTGCTGTATCTGTCGAATATTTGATCATATCAGATGTCTGATGCATAATAATATTAATAGTTTGTGTTATTTCTGTTCATATTTGGTCTCACATTTTTACAAGACGAGATGTAGTGCACGAGTGCGCGTGCATGTTGCTTCTTCTCCCCGGTGCCGCGCATGACATCATCGCTGCGCATCACCCGACGACACGTGACCTGCTTTGGCAAATCGCGACTTAGCGCGGACAACGGGCGCGCCTCTCGTGACCGCGCACGCCGCCCCTGTTTTTAATCGGGCGCGCGGACGTGCGCGTCCCCGCGGAGTCTTTGTGTGGCGGCGTAGAGAAGCGCAAATACAATAACCATGGCCGACGAGAAACCCAAGGTGAGTGGCGATTAAAAAAAGAAAGGATTATTTATTTTTATTCACAGTTCGAGTTGTGGGAGCGACTGTGAAAACGCGGA
The DNA here is from genome assembly GCA_903798035.1 of Danio albolineatus. NCBI lineage: Eukaryota > Metazoa > Chordata > Actinopteri > Cypriniformes > Danionidae > Danio > Danio albolineatus. The sequence continues at coordinate 576,909 of CAIGQQ010029333.1, forward strand.
AACACGCGGATGGGGTGATTTTTAATGTGAAATATCGCGCGTAGTGGATAAATACTGTAACTGCCGCTTTCAGAAACACCGGAAGAAGACGTGTGAACGCGCGCGGCGAGCTCACACCGCGCGTGACACTCACAGACGCGTTCAAATACAAATAATACGCTTAAAATAAGGTGAAACGGTGTAATACCTGACATATATCGCACATTATGTGCGAGCTTTCAGTATTCCTCCACTAAATGCTGATGGGAAGTAGATTTCTGTGGATGATGGGAGCTGAATGGACTCCAATGTGAGCATCCATCACGTGAAACACAGCACACACTACTAATTATGACTATTTTGTAATATTTCAGTGTTTTATTTAAATTAAAAATACATTTTAAGAGACATACGTTAAATAAGATGCATTGTTGACCAGGATTGAACATCGCCTTATGTTAAATTAATGAGAGTCACCATTAATTGCATCGTGATAATAGTTAAAGGGATAGTTCACACCAAAATTAAAGCTTACACGCTATTTACTCTCCCTCACGAGTTTCTTTCTACTATTGAACACGAGAGAAGTTATTTTAGAAAGCTGTAACCATTGACTTGCATAGTAGGAAAAACAAATACCATGGAAATCAATGGTTACAGGTTCAGCATTCTTCAAATTATTTGTGTTCAACACAAGAAAGAAACTCGGTTTGAAACAAGTTTAACGGTGAGTAAATGCCAGAATATTTCATATTTGTGTGAACTCTCTTTAAGATAAGAGTCACAAGTTTACCTCAGGCCTCTACATTATTGTCATGTGACATAAATTCACAGCCTATTTTAATCTATATACAATAAACAGTACACTTATGCTAGTAAATGGCCACAGACGACTGAGGAATTAACAAGATCATGAAATAGGGCTGCACGATAGATTGTTTCAGAATAGGCATGGGATGATAATCGTTTTTAAGGTATACCGCGGTTTGGAAAAGTCAGAGTTTTCATACCGCCAAAATTTTATATTTACATTTTTTAATAAAATTAATAAAATTTTCATAAATTGTAAAGAAATCTGTGTTTTTAAAACAAATGAAGACCCAAAATACTTAAAACGTTTCTCAAAAAAATTTATATTGTGTTCAAAGAGGAAAAAGGTTTTGTTTTCTACCCCGAAATTCAAAATGAACATATTTTAGAGCAGTAATCACAATACCGTCATACCGTGATATTTTTATCCAAGGTTATCATAGCGTCAGAATCTTATACTGGCCCATGCGTATTCCAGATTCGAAATCGCAATGGACACATTTACAATAGCAGGATGTATACTGATGAGTCTGAATTACATTACCAAAAACCTCAGTTAAAATAGAAGTTAGACTATTTTGCTTGTTATAATAGAAAGTAACTTAATTTTGACCTATTACTTTTTAAAAAAAAAGTAAAAACACAATATTTTTACTTGATTTTAAGATTTTTTTACTTACTTTTAACTACTCGGAATCCCAACTGTTCGAAAGTCATCAACTACCCCAAACGGCCTACTTCTCAAAAATCGTCAACTACTTTAAATCGTCAACTACTCTAAAATTGGCAACTACTCGAAATTGCATATTACTCCAAGCTGCCAACTACTCGAAATCGCCAACCACTCGAAAACGTAAACTGCTTGAAAATTGTCAACTACTCTAAAATGACAACTACTGAAAAATCACAAACTACTTGAAAATCACAACTACTCGAAATTCACCAACTATTTCTCAAAAATCGTCAACTTCTTGAAAACGGCAACTACTCAAAATCACCAACTACTTGAAAATCGCGAATTACTCCAAGCTGCTAACTACTCGAATATGCCAACTGCTTGAAAATGTCAACTACTCAAATTGTCAACTACTTTAAAATGACAACTACTCAAAAAAACAGCAACTACTTCTCAAAAATCGTCAACTTCTTGAAAACGGCAATTACTCAAAATCACCAACTACTCGAAATGGACACATTAAGGCCCATTCCCAATTCTATTTTTGTACCCCTACATTTTTGCATTGTGATTCTTCAAGTTCTGTACACATGAATGCTAGTAGACTCCCCAAACAACATCAGATGAAGCTATTCAAATCATTAGGCAAAGCTGTAGTCATATCGAAATACATTCATTCATTTTCCTTCGGCTTAGTCCATTTATTCATCAGGGGTCACCACAGCGGAATAAACCGCCGAATTATCCAGCATATCTTTTAAGCAGCGGATGCCCTTTCAGCTGCAACCCAGTATTGGGAAACACTCGCATTCATTTATACACTACGGGCAATTTGGCTCATCAATTCCCCTATAGCGCATGTGTTTGGACTGTGGCCAAAACCGGAGGAAACCCACGCCAAACACGGGGAGAATATGCAAACTCCTCACGGAAATGCCAACTGACCCTGCCGGGACTCGAACCAGCGACTTTCTTGCTATGAGGCGACAGTGCTAACCACTGAGCCACCGTGACACCCAATCATAGTATCAGATTTGAAGATATTTTTGGGTATTGTGGATATTGGATGTTGTTTATTACAAAATGTCTTCCGCTGTTTTGTCAGGAGGGTGTAAAGACAGAAAACAACGACCACATCAACCTGAAGGTGGCGGGACAGGACGGCTCGGTGGTCCAGTTTAAAATAAAGAGGCACACACCGCTCAGCAAACTCATGAAGGCCTACTGCGAGAGACAGGTGAGATCTCACACACAGACACACACACACACACAGTATCGAGAAATTAGACTTATTTGTCTTATGTCTAAAGAACATCTATAAAATGCAACAGCATTAAATATTTTAAAGCAGGGGTGTCCAAACTCGGTCCTGGATGTCCGGTGTCCTGCAAAGTTTAGCTCCAACCCCAATCAGACACACCTGAGCTATCTAATCAAGCTCTTACTAGGCTTTCTAGAAACATACTTGTAGGTGTGAGGCAAGTTGAAGCTAAAATCTGCTGGACACCGGCCCTCAAGGACCGAGTTTGGACATGCCTGTTTTAAAGACACAGTAAAAATTATATATCGCTAATATTTTGGTTTATTCGTTTAAATTGGCCAATAAATATCAAAAATAAAATAAATAATAACATGTTTTTAAATGCAACACAAAAGAAAACAAGCAACCCTGATGTATTAATCCCATATATCTCTTAAATGTCAATATAGACATAATTTTTTCCCCTTATTTATTCTTGACTGCCACAACAAATCCAAATTCATTATGGGTTAAATTTTCCTTTAAGTTTTTGGACGTCTTTTCAGTATTGCAAAACACAACATATTTACAGGATTTACCGAGTAAGGAAATGAAACCAAGTATACTTAGTAGTGGTCATTTTTCCAAGCACGCATGTAGTATTTAATGCATGACCTTTGCATTTTTAAGCACAAGTTATCCTTGGTCTGCTTTCCTAATGGCGTCTGCTTAAAATGAGCGCATCAATCATTAATAGCCTCCTTTTTAAAATGAGGGAGTATTTTGTTGAAAATTGTTTGGTTATTTAAGGTTAAAGGAGACCTGTTATGTCCTTTTTTACAAGATAGATAAATCAAATAAGTCTCTGATGCTGAAAATACCACACAAATAATGTTTTACATCTCTCTGAAACTGCCCCTTTTAGGTTTTGATCCTAATTGTGGCGTTTTGGCGACTGTCGCTTTAAATGCAAATGAGATTGTGCTTCTTTTCAAAAGAGGGCGGAGCTACGAATGCCTGCGTGTCAACATAGTGGCAGATTGTATAACAAGATTATGCTAATGAGGGAGAGATCATCACTAGCTTTCCCCCCTATAATGACACGTACAAATGAAGAATGTCAATCAAAGTGTTTCTGCAGACTGTTGTTATCTGATTATAAACAAATTCAGTTAATCACTGTTTAGGGTTAGAAGCAGGTTATATCCACAGACGTTCACCACACAACTGTGTTTAAACCCCCTATAGAAGTGATTTTGGCATAATAGGTCACCTTTAAATCAAATGTATTTATGAAGCACAATAGAAACAACAGTAGTTGACTAATGTGCTGTACAAAATGTCTGCTTAAACACATAATGTCAATATAAATGACCAAAGTGCATTTAAAAAAGAATTTGTGTCCCAAATGACACACTATACAATTGTACACTATGCACTTGTTATGCACAGCGTAGTGTAGGAGTTTAGTGCTGTCCCAAATGCAACATGTTGTTTCGCTAAGCGGAATTTTCAAACTCTTTCCAAGGTAACGTTATATGGTTTCCAAATTAAATAAATGAATAACCAAGCAACAAAATATTATATTATATTATATTATATTATATTATATTATATTATATTATGTTATGTTATGTTATGTTAACCATATTCAACACCGGGAGGCGCCATAACCAGTTATGTGGGATAACTTGGCTCTCACAGTCCAAAATTAATGAATAAATCCAACATCTGCATCCATTAGCTCCTCCCCTTCACCAGCAACTCCTCCCATTCACAAGTAGCTCCTCCCCTTCTGCTACCTGAGCAAAACTACAACTGTTGAGTGCATAAAAAAATGCCCCAAATTGTATTCTACATCGGGAGGTCACATAATCACTTGTCAGATTATCAGAAATTTGCTTTCACAATTCAAAATAAATACAGCAATCCAACCTCAGAGGCCCATAGATCCTCCCCTTCATCAGTCGCTCCTCCCCTTCACCAGTAGCTCCTCCCTTTCCGCCACGTGAGCAAATCTGTAGTGCACTGGTAGTGCAAGTGTTCGACGTTTTACACTTATTTTTATCGGTTAAATACGTGCATCATCTGGGTATTTAAAGTGCACGTAATATACTATTTACACTATAGAAGAGCGCAGAATAGTGCACAGATATTCATATTTGGGACGCACCGAAACAAACTGTGCTGTGAAAAATTCCTGCTAAAAAAATCTTCTTAAGTAATGTTCGTTTATATTCATAGTGTCTCAAATTGCATTCAAATGTGATATATGATAATATGTGAAGCAGGTTTATCCCCGTTAAAAGGACTGAAGCAGACTGTGTTGTGAATGCAGCTCTCTGTCTACGTGATGGTTACAGGCATCTGTTCAAAAAGCTCTTCAGTCTGATCAATAAACACTCACGCGACTCCATGGTCTCTGCGTCTGCTGATTGATCACTCCCTCATGTGCGCTTAACAGTCCTGCGCATCCGCTTTAAAAATTCAGTCCATGACAGAGAGACGACAATCTCTCTAATGCTGCTACACACATTTATAATGCACAGAATAAACAAGTACATTCCCCTTTGAAATAATACAGACGTAAGTAAACAAGTCCAACATGCTGAGATCCAGGCTTCGTTGTAAATCTTGAAAATTACTATTTTTATCCATTGTTCAGCGACTATAGACAATGTATGTTGGAGTATTTGAACAAAACAGTTTTGTTAAGCAGTTATATTCATTAAAATATTAGTGTGTAAAGTAATGAGTAATAAATTCAATTCAATTACTTATTCAAATTTAAATTGTAGCCTTGTTTTCCTATTCTTAGCTGACAGGAGTGGCACCCGGTGTGTTCTTCTGCTGCTGTAGCCCATCTGCTTCAAGGTTGGGCGTGTTGTGTGTTCAGAGATGCTCTTCTGCAGACCTCGGTTGTAGCGAGTGGTTATTTGAGTTACGCCCCATTCACACGGGGCTTCAGCGTTAACGCTTAAAAGAGGGCGTGTCTGAAGTTGGGGCTGACACGATCGTCATGGCAGCGTCAGCCAATGAAATTAATCAACAATCGGCTACTGTCTGAGCTGGTGCATTTGCATACAGTGATCTGATTGGCTGACGCTTCTGTCGGCGCTTGAAAAGTTGAGAAAGTCTCAACTTCTGCAGCTAGCAATGCCTCTGAAGCAGTGCCAATGGATCCACAATGCAGTTCGGCAATGCCTGACGTCACCCATTCAAAGTGAATGGGAAGCGTTGAAGCTGACGCCCCATGTGAATAGGGCGTTACTGTTGCCTTTCTATCAGCAGGAACCAGTCTGGCCAATCTCCTCTGGCATCAGCAAGGCATTTGCCCCCACAGAACTGCCACTCACTGGATATTTTCTCTCTTTCAGACCATTCTCTGTAAACCCTAGAGATGGTTGTGCGTGAAGATCCCAGTAGATCAGCAGTTTCTGAAATACTCAGACCAGCCCGTCTGGCACCAACAACCATGCCATGTTCAAAGATGCTTAAATCATCTTTCTTCCCCATTTTGATGCTCAATTTGAACTGCAGCAGATCGTCTTGACCATGTCTACACGCCTAAATGCATTGAGTTGCTTTCATGTGATTGGCTGATTAGAAATTTGTATTAACGAGCAGTTGGACAGGTGTACCTAATGTGTGTGTGTGTGTGTGTGTATATATATCAGGTGCAGGTTTATCTAACAAAACTTTCATTACCTATAAAAGCACTAAAATAAATGGACAAAAAATAAAATAAGCAGAAGTAAACAGATCTAAAAAAAATATGATGTACGTTAACATTTGTTTGAATGGTTTTTATGGCATTTATTCTATCTGGATTATTTCCCCAGTACTGGGTTGCTGCTGGAAGGGCATCCGTTGTGTAAAACAGTGGCGACTCCTGATAAATCAAGAAAAAGTGAATGCATTAATGAATGAATGAATATCTGGATTATTCTGAATTGTTACTTTTTTGGCCAATAAAGCTGACGTGGCGTTAAATGTTAAACGATATAATGCAATACAATACAATACGATACTAACATTGCGATGTGGATGCTGTGGCGACCCCTGATAAATCAAGGAAA
>CAIGQQ010029333.1:632209-650337 GCA_903798035.1 Danio albolineatus
AGCACACTTGGCAATAAAACTGATTCTGATTCTGATTCTGATTCTGATCTTACAAATTCTTCACATCACTGAAATCCAGCCAGATGCTGCTGCTTTTTCATATTTCTTTTTACTTTCTCCCAATGGACTCGCATTTAATGCCGCCTCTCTCTGTCGCTCGGTGTACCTGGCCTATACCACTACACTCACTATCTTTAAAGCATGCACCCCCTTTCCTTCTTTCAAATAATGGTTCGATCCTAGTGGGTCCGCATGGTTGTCTCCAAATTAAGTCCTGCCCCTACTTACGGCAGAAGATTCGGCTCTCCCGAATGTCTGAATAATGTGCAGATTAGTGTATACTCCATCAGCTGTTTCTGTTAGCTTTACATTATTGACTGTTTGTCACCATCTTGTGTCTGAATAATGTACAGGTTAGTGTATACTCCCTCAGCTGTTTTCGTTTTTGTCAGCTTTGTGTTTAATTAAAGATTTAATAAACTATTACCGCTCTGAACAATGTGTTGTCTAATTTTTGTGTTAAGTAGCTGTGTAATAAGAGGAATAAAGTAGTTGTTTTTCACAGAATAAAGCCCTTTAGTCATATACAACAAGGCTCGGCTTTGTGTTGGGCTACCGATGTTGGTCTTTATTCAGGAATAACAACCTCCTGGATATAATTTATCCTGTTCTTAACATCAACATACACATTGAGATGTTCAGATTGCTCACCCTGATGTGTTTAGATGTTCCCTCAAACTCTCCTTTAATGTTTTCTTTGTGATTACGATCCTCTTCTAATGTCTTCATTGCTGTTTTGAGCTTCTCCTGGAATTGAAAAGAAAAGACAAGGATTAAACACCTACTGCAAAAAGAAGAGAGATGGTGTTAAAGAGAAACATTAAACTACCACTGACTTCAGTAGTGAAGGGGTCACCAATTTTGGTCCTGTGGGCTGATGTCCCTGCAGAGTTTACCATCAACTTGGCACAACACACCTGCCTGGAAGTTTTAAAATTACCCTAGTAAGACCTTAAATAGGGTTGAGGCTAAACTCTGCAGGACTGCGGCCCTTCAGGAACAAGGTTGGTGATTCCTGATGTAGACTTCTGATTAGATTGATATTGTGGTAATGCTTTCACTTTATAATATTTCATGAATATAATAATATTTTATGAATATTTCACTTTACTGATAATATCAATAATCATAATCTTGTGGTTGTTCAGAATCAAACCAGGCAATGCTATGAAACAAAATGAACATCTGAACCACTTTAAACACACGGGCATCTAGAATCAGCATATGTGTATCTCAACAATGGTAATATGCTTCATGCTGCTGTGCTACAGTGTTTTGTAGACGTCTGACAGAGATAAAGTCAAACAGATGAGTAATGTGAAGCTACTGATGCTGTTTTTAAAGTGTTTATTGATGAGAAATTTAATGTTTCATTTCAGTTGATTTTATCTAAGACTCTTCAACACTTAATGACTCAATTAACGACACAAATGGAGTAACTTTACAGGACTCATGAATGTTATTTTTTAAACTTAAATGGTTCGAGGTTTCCTAAAATAGACTGATCGAGCTCCCTTAAGTTTGAGTTTTAGTGTACTACTAGCTGTGCTCTGAAGTCTCCATGTCAGTTTCTTTGCCTCCACATTCTTCATTTTTAATTGTTTAAGCTAGTCATGATTATCTCTTACAAATGTGAAATTAAGCTTGTCAGAATGATTTTTTTATTAATAATGATTCTTTTAACAAATTAAGGCTGTCAAACGACAGTGATTTACAGAAGGTAATCTATATGTATTTGATGTTCCTTTGCCTCCATATTGTGCCATGGATTATCCTTGACAAATGTTTTTTTTAAAGTTGGACAAAATGCCAATATATGGTGCATAAATAGTACAATATCAGTTTATTACCATTTATAGGCCTTTAAACATAAAACAAAAGAAATGACTTGCCTTAAATGTTGAAACAGCTTCACTGTTAGATTTAAATGTGTGATTGGTGTGTGTTTCAGCATAAACACACTCTACACACACAGGCTGATCATCCTCCTGACAGAAGAGCTGGAGTTTCTCATCATGTAAACTGCAGATCTCCTGTGACTCTGGTGAACTTCTCTCTTTTGTCTCCTTCAGGAATGATGAACACAAGTTTATTTGTTTTTTTCTCAACCAAAATAGGTTAAAAAAAACCTTATATTCTATACATGAACCACACTTTTTCTTGTTCGTGTGTTTGAATTAAATACAAAAGAATGCTAGAGCCATAACACCATGAACAGCCATCATTTCCCTAATTCTGGTCAAATACATCAGTGACAGCTTTATCTGACAGTCATGTACACAAGATAATCTCGACGGCTCGCTGTGCACTGAAGGATCACTGAAGTCTGTGTTGCCTCCATATTGTGCATTTAAATCGTTTAGGCTAGCCATGATTATTCCTTATGTATCTGATATTGAGCCAGACAAAATGACAGAACTGTTGGATGTATATATGTTATAATATCTGTGTTTTTTACTATTGAAAGGTCTTTAAATATGAAACAAGATGTCTGACTTACCTTAAGTGATGAAGTGACTCCTCTGATGGATCTGAATGTGTGATTGGTGTGTTCTTCAGAGTTAACACACGTTAAACACACATACTTTTGGTCCTCCTCACAGAAGAGCTGGGGTTTCTCATTGTGTAAAATGCACATAACTGGAGGAAGCTCATGTGAGGATTTTCTTCTGCACAAACGACACCTCTTAGTTTCTGTGCCTCTCCAGAATGATCGAAGACACTCTGTACAGTATCTGTGTTTACATGTTAAAACAAAAGGATCCTTGAAGTTTTTATGACACACAGGACATGTAAGATCTTCTGCTGGTGCTGAATCCATCTTCACTGCTGTCAAGAGTTTCAGCGATCAAATCTTCACTCAAAATTTCTCCAAATTTGTTCTCGTTCGATCAGTTTTACACTGAGACAAAGTGAAAGCTCCACAGACAAGAGAAGGAAATCAGTCTCTTGTGTGTGAGTTTGGTAACAGGGTGGAGTTGATCATCTTCAGTTTGTTAGAACAGGTTAGACGAGATATTTTTCAGATTACAGTTCAAATGAACTCGCTCTGATCTTTCTGAACCCACAAAACATCAAGAACACAAATTAATTAGAAACACCCATGACATGTTGAGAATATCATTCATAATCAAACATTGAGGAAATAAAGTCACAGACGAGAGCAACATTGACAGAAACACAAGTCCAGATTCAGGCTCTCATCTGTTCTGCTTCCTTTTTATTGCACTGATTCATTTACTTGAACTGTACACACCCACTGTACATGTACGTTTGTAATTGTTTATCTATCTGCACACTTATTATTAATATCAACCTGTACGTATAATAATTTACTGTAAATCTGGGCTCATAACTAATGCAATCTGTATATAACGTTCATAGAACATCCATCTGTAAATATCACCATAGTTTTTCTATAACTGCACCTTATAATTTATACCTGTATCTGCACCTGCTGCTATTGCACTACTAGTTAGACCTAAACTGCATTTCGTTTCTTTGTACTTGTACATGTGTAATGACAATAAAGTTGTATCTAATCTAAATCTGATCTAATCTAATCTTTTTATGTCAACAATAAAATTGGGGCGGCACGTTGGCTCAGTGGTTAGCACTGTGGCCTCACAGCAAGAAGGTCTCTGGTTCGATTTCCAGCTGGACCAATTGGCACCTCGAGTCCAAATATATGTGCTATAGGTGAATTGGGTAAACAAAATTAAGTGTGTGCGCGAATGTGAGAGTGGATGGGTGTTTCCCAGTACTGGGTTGCAGATAGAAGGGCATCCACTGCGTGAACCATATACTGGAATAGTTGTCAGTTCGTTCCGCTGTGGTGACCCCTGATAAATAACGGACTAAGCCGAAGGTAAATGAATAATAAAATCATGAGCAAATCTAATAATAATATAAATGTGTTTAGACATGTTTATTCATTTTTAGTAACACAATACCAATGTTTTCACTTCAGATGAACCAAGAAAGCAATATTTGTTAGGGGAAAAACTATTTGCAGTTAAACATGTATAGTCCTTTTCTGGAAAAAAATACTCTAAATAACAGTATTATTATTATTGTTTATAATAAAAGAATTTCAGCTAAATCAACATGTTACTTGATGACTTTATCTGTATCATTACTACAAGTAGTCAGAGCTGAGATCACAGGTCTATAATGGAATCCAAAAGCAGAAATACAGCTCTACAGCTGTCAATCACGAGCAACTGTTAATAACAAATATGTTACGGTGCAGAGAAAGCCTGAGCGAAGTCTGCATTGGAAGTGTTTTACAAATGCATTCACGTAAAGCACTCAGGGAATGTGCTGTGGTTTTTAGGAAACAGACATGAGAGGAGAGAAAAGACATTTAAATGAGTAAGAATAAAATAAAATAAAAGTTTATATAAAGATGAGAACTGTGAGCAAATATGTGGAAAAATGATGTATTTACATTAGAGGCTTTTAAGCTAAATTGGCTAATTTGTATGTGTGAGAATGGGAGTGTATTGGTGTTTCCCAGTGATGGGTTGCGGCTGGACGGGCATCCGCTGTGCAAAACATATGCTGGATAATATGCAAAACAAATGCTGGATAAGTTGGCGGTTCATTCCACTGCGATGACCCCAGATTAATAAAGGGACTAAGCTGAAAAAAAATGAATAAATGAATTAGTGGCTTTTTTGAAATGACAGAAAACAGAAGTGCTTGCAGCTCATGGTGGGCATGGCGGGAGAGGAAAAGGTGTTTTTATGCCTAAGATGTTCTAAACCTTACAAAAAAAGAAGTATCTTGTCATGAAGCACACTTATGTAATGTTAAGTATTCCTTCATGTAGTGCACTAACACATAAAGTACACTAACAGCCTTCATTAACACATGAAGTACACTAACAGCCTTCATTAACACATGAAGTACACTAACAGCCTTCATTAACACATGAAGTACACTAACAGCCATGTGCTACCAGTAGTTTACTTGTGTTTACTTCTTGAGAACTGCTTGGGACTAAATTTGGCCAAACTTGGTGCTATAAGTGTAACAGTAGTACACTTTAAATGCACAAGAAGTTCACAGTTAGGCTTTTCATTGTCCTGTAGGTAAACTTGGGAGTTTGCTAATACTTTATTTGTCTAATACGTGACTAAACTTGTGTTTCTTAAGGGCATTGCAGAGCAGTCAGTTGCTTCTGCCTAAGGGAAGAGGTGTGATCTATGGATGATTTTAGCTCTGTTTCCTTATTCTGGGGATATTTGCGGTATACTGTAATAGCTGTAGATTGTGCAGTTGCACACCAGTTGATCTATTAGCGCTCTGTGTTGGACTGGGATACAATTTCAGGATGGGAAACTCCACACCCACCCAGGCCATCCTTTGGTAAATGGGAAGAGTAACAGTAATCAAAATCAACAGGCAAAGGGATAATCTAAATCCAAGGCAAAGGAACAAGACTAGAAACTGGAACTAGGAAATGTCTTCTAGAGACAGATGATGGGTAAATGATATTTTGACATACACTACCTGACAAAAGTCTTGTCGTCGATCCCATTTGTAAGAGCAACAAATAATAACTTCACTTCTTCATTTGGAAAAGTGGCAGAAGGTCGATGTTTCTGATGAATCATCTGTTGAACTGCACCCCAAACATCAGAAATACTGCAGAAGACCTACTGGAACCAGCATGGACCCAAGATTCTCACAGAAATCTGTCAAGTTTGGTGAGGGAAAAGTCATGGTTTGGGGTTACAGTCAGTATGAGGTGTGCGAGAGATCTGCAGAGTGTCTGCAACGTCAACAGCCTGAGGTATCAAGACATTTGTGCTGCCCATTACATCACAAACCACAGGAGAGGGCAGATTCTCCAGCAGGATAGCGCTCCTTCTCATACTTCAGCCTCCACATCAAAGTATCTGAAAGCAAAGAAGGTCAAGGTGCTCCAGGATTGGCCAGCCCAGTCACCAGACATGAACATTATTGAGCATGTCTGGGGTAAGATGGAGGAGGAGGCGTTGAAGATGACTCAGGAACGCTTTCCTCACCATTCCAGATGACTTTATTAATAAGTTATTGGAGTCATTGCAGAGATGTGTGGATGCAGTCCTCCAAGCTCATGGGAGTCATACACAATATTCTTTCCGTTTCCACTGCAGCATGACTTTATATTCTATACTGTACCAGGAATCTCCAACCTCGGTCCTGGAGGCCTGGTGTCCCTGCAGGGTTTAGCTCCAACTTTCCTCAACACACCTGCCTGGATGTTTCAAGTATACCCAGTGAGAGCTTGATTAGCTTTTTCAGGTGTGTTTGATTTGGGTTGGAGCTAAAATCTGCAGGACACCGGACCTCCGGGAACAAGTTTGGTGACCCCTGTTCTATACTGTACATTATTTCTGTTCAGTGACAAGACTTTTGTCTAAGCAGAGTGAGACCTTACTGTCATAATGAAATAATTAAACATCGAGCCATGATCATCATTTATTTTGGTAAAATAAGCGTAATCTAGAGGCCTTTGCCTTTCATATAAGCCATTTCTGATACCAAATGATCAACTAGAAGTCAAGTTATGCTTTATGAAAACTGTGGGGAAACAAATTCTTTTTTTTTATTCAGTCATTCATTTTCTTTTCGGCTTAGTTCCTTTATTAATCTGGGGTCACCACAGCGGAATGAACTGCCAACTTATCCAGCATTTGTTTTACGCAGCGGATGCCCTTCCAGCCACAACCCATCTCTGGGAAACATCCACACATTCTCATTCACACTCATTCACTACGGACAATTTAGCTTACCCAATTCACCTGTACCGCATATCTTTGGACTGTGGGGGAAACCGGAGCACCCGGAGGAAACCCACGCAACCACGGGGAGAACATGCAAACTCTACACAGAAATGCCAACTGACCCAGCCGAGGCTCGAACCAGCAACCTTCTTGCTGTGAGGCGAACGTGCTACTCACTATGCCACCGTGGCGCCCCTTCTTTTTTTAAATTACAATTAATAAATGTTCAGAAAACTTCAGAATAAAAGCGTCTTTTAAGTTGTCATTATTGGGTATTTGTAGAATTTTTAGGGAAATAATGAATTTATTAGATTATAAAATAAAGCTGTAACTAAACTTCTAACATTAACTAATAACTAGGGCCAGACGGAATCTGCGGACATTTTTTGCTATTTCTGCGGAGTATTTTGTTAAAAATCTGCGGATTTATGCGGAATGATATTGGGAGAATCATAACTAAAACCTTAATTTATGAAATAAAAAGTAATACACTTTTAAGTTTTATTTAATGTTTACAATGCGAATCCAATTAGATCCACTTTATTTGGTAAAGAAAGCAAGTCTGTCATTTAAAATCTCTACTAAAAGACAGAAAATAGTACTTTACAAACTGTATTGTAAATAAATCATATGAATATTTTTATATTAGTCAATATTATTACTGAAATCCATTAAAAAACTGAATAAATATAATTTTCCACACATTTACCCAAGTAAATAAACATAATCAATGATGGGCTAACAATTTGCGGAATTCTGCGCGCGCAGATTCCGTGTGGCCCTACTAATAACTATTGAACCAAACAAGTCTTTTAATGCATGCAACTGGCCTGAAATGATCATTTTATTGGTATTTTTTGATCGCTTAAACCCTGATAAATGCTGTTTGTAGCTTTATTTAATGCTGTTTATCTTTAAAATAATTTTGTCATCTTGCAGCAGTTTTATGTTTAGTCAATTACTCAGTTTCACCTCCAGATGTCAGCAAAGATGCATTTTGTGTGCAAGATCATCAACGACAGAGAAAAACTCCAGTGGTGAAACTGCTGTTGCTGCGTCCCAGTTCGCTTACTATCCGTCCTATTTGAAAATATAACTAGTGTCAAACCGAAGTGTGTTAAAGAGTATGTGTCGTTTCATGGAGCGCCCGTACTCTAACCGCTAATATTACCCACAATACATTGAGCGTTGAACATTAGAACTACAAACTCGGAGGTAAATTGTAAACAAACTACAGACATGGCGGACGCCCGAGACCAACCGTCAAGCAGAGATGCTCCGGTAAAGTTGTTTGAATGAGTGTAAATTATTATCTAGCCAACTGGATAATCGTTAAATAATGTTTTCCCTTTTATATTTCATCTGCAACAACAGTGTGAACCTCTATAAGGCCGTGTTTGGACGTTAACTTCCGAATTATCCAAACACCTGAGGAGATTTCTCTGCATGAAAGATTAACCTGCTGCTGCTTCTCCACTAAGGTAGGCCAATAAATATAAAAGAAATGTGAATAATGTACCAAAGCTTGCACACTTTTCTTTTACACAGTCACACTCTTTACAAAAAGTACATATTTATAAGTATGTGAATAGGAATGCACAGCTAGTGTCTCTTCCCATACCGATACACTTCCAGTGAACGGTTAATGTAATTTTCTTCAATTTTATATGGTTCCTTTTACAGCATCAATGTTGTAATGTAAATATGATCAGTTAAATAGACTTCAGTATTCATTTATTTGTTTAAGTGTAAACCGAGATGAAAACCCATTTACATGTAAGCGCCCGTCATGGTCAGCAGGTGAGCACAGAAACACCTTTGAAAATACTGGGGTAAAATAAATGTTCATATTTTAAAGGGGAAATGAAGCACTCAGTCAAGTTTATATTATTTTGTACATTGGATTCTACTATAATGAAAATATATTAAACAAACTTGATTAATGTAACCATTTAGAAGAAAACAGCATGTTTAACTCTAGATTTTAGACCTAGTGCGCCGCCATCTTGGAATGTCGTTGTATCTGACGTCACGGGGTTGGTTCCGTTCTCTCAGCCGTACAGATACAGTGGAAATAAAGGAGACTGTAAAGTCTAATTTAACATAATGCGTGAAGTTGTGGACGTGGAGCTGCTGCAAATACAAGCATCACATGTGTGTCTAATATAAAAGCACATATATTTATTATATTTTTATTTTCCCCCCTTTTAATTACCGATCATTTGATGCGCTTTGATCCACTCTCTGTATTGCGCCTGACTGCCTGTCTGGGTTTCAACCAATGACTGTAACGGACTAAACACGGAGACTGAACAGCCTCATTTTACCCAATGCATGAAGTTGTGGGCGTATCACAGAGCTGGTGCAAACACAAGTATTTAAGTGTCTTAAGTTGTGTATTTTTCTTTTGCTAATACCTTGCGTTTGATGCGCTTTGGTCCGCTCTCTGTCACGCCGGTGCAGTGCTGTCTGATGAGGGGATTTACATTCAGACTAATGATTAAAATCACACATGACTTCACACTTTACTAAGTCACGTCTGTGTGGATAATGTCAAGACATATTTCCTTTTCAAGTCGATCTCTCAACATGTATGAAGGATAAAAACCTGCCATAAGAAACACCAAACACGAAAAGAGGTGAGGGCGAGGGCTGTAGCGGTGAAAAGTGAAAGTACCCGCCCCCATTACGTCAGTGATGTTTCAACCAGGTCCAGTGGTGACGTAATGAGTGTGAGGACTTTTACACCTTTTTTCCCTTTCAACCTAAACTAAGATCGGCGAGTTTTTCACATCGCGGGTTTTTATCAAAACAGCACTGCACCGGCGTGACAGAGAGTGGACCAAAGCGCATCAAACGCAAGGTATTAGCAAAAGAAAAATACACAACTTAAGACACTTAAATACTTAGCCTGAGCCTAAAAATTATTAGGAAACTACAGACACATTTTTAACACATTTAACCATTTCTACACTTTTAATTGTAGCCTTAAACAGGAAGGCATGAACATGAAAGAAAAAGAAAATGTCATATATTTTAGAAATATTGCCCACATTTCTAGTATTCTTCTAGCCATTGATTTTACGAGAGCAACATTTGAAAATGTCAACTGGACAGACATTTTAAGATCCTCAGATGTTTCTGATTAGCAAATAAAATGAGAGCAGCGTAATTTAAAATTATTGCATTTATCCTGTAAAACAGGTCATTGCTAAATGCTGTAAAGACATTGATTTGAGGTGAACTGCATCTCAACGATATTAAAGATGTTTTGTTGATTTGACTGTTGGCGTATTGTGATTTTACACTTCATGTAAAATTCCTAACACACAAGAGTAAGTGGAAAATCAAAGAGTAAACAAACTAGTTTTACTCATGTTAACATAGACATGGGTCACTGCTTTAATAAGTTTAAAAATCAACATATAATAGCAAAAAACACTATGAATATTCTTTATGAATCACTTGCTGGAATAGTTTAAAAACATAATATGGTGGCTGAGAGTGCTGCAATTTAGGAAAACACATGTCATTTAAAAAAACACCAGCAAATTAAGAAAATAACTAAATCGGTTTGACAAATTAGAATAACGCACTGCAATTTTTCACAACACATGCAAATAGCAAAGTAACACAAAATAAATGTTTGAAGGGGACCCAAAAATGTGATAGACCCGCTTATTTAGGTTATGGTTATTTAGGTTAATAATATACAAAAGACAAGAGAATCATGTAATCAGGATGTTAAAATAAAAAAACAACAACTACAACATTCATAAAAAAGGAAAATAAAATTACACATATGCGCCGCGGCTCAGCTGTGACTTTATTGGGAATTATTTTCATCAGAAGCTGCAGACACAACAGTTATTAAATCAAAATCTAATCAAATGTATTTATAAACTATAAAAACAACAGAACGGAATGCGGTACAAAATTTCTGCAAAAAAAAACAACAACAACATAAAGTGCATAAATGACACTGGCATTTAAAGAGAAGGAGGCTAAAATGTATTCACTTCCAAGGCTTGATTAATAATCCCACAACATTTTCATTGATCAGGGCTCGAAATGAACATTTTTACTTGGTATTACCGGTGCTTCTAACTTCAAAAATATAGGAGCACCCAAAAAAAAAAGAGCATCACTGCTAATTATATAATGACAAATTTATTGAATTTAAAAACTACATCAGTCACTAATGCTGTGACGGCTTATTGATATTTGAACAATAATTCCAAAATGAATGACCAATAATTAGAAAATATTAATGATGACAGTAATGCTAACAATGAATTACACTTATTATCATGCTGCCTCGAGTGTGTTTGAGAGTTATCTGCTCTAAAAACTCCTACTGTTAAATGATTCTATGGTTTGCAAAAAAAAAAAAAAGATGTACAGCGTGTGCTCAAAAGTGTATACAGTGTAAGATTTTACATTTAGCGTCCATTTGCGTTGAACATGCAGTGAATGCGATGCATCAAGATTCAGGCCATTAAATAGCTGATCCACTCCGAGACTTTCAGCTCTCTTTCTGAAATCACTTGATTGATTTTGTCTGGCGGATCAACATTCACTACATGATCGCTGTCATCAGCGCCATTATTTGTAACTTTAGGTGGGTTTGCAAACCTGTGTACTTTTCATTGCGTCTTCCTCAGACCAGCCGTTTGCATTTCTAGCAGTCATGAAAGTCATCTGAGAAAATGATTAAAACCACTGAAATCACATGACCTTGGCAGTTTGACAATGTGAGCCACTGATTCACTACAAAAGATTCATTTAAGATTTGAAGTTTCAATACTGAGTTTACATTCAAGATCAAGCAGGCTTGCAGATGTAAATGTGTCCAAAAATTCATCATTTTAAAAGTCCTCCAATTGCTTGAATTATCTAAATAAAAGTCCACCATTTGCCTACAGGAAGAAGTGTGTTTTTAAGAACAAAACTGATAATTATAGACTGTGTATCAGTTTTCATGTTCACCAATGTTAGAGTGGTAAACATGATATTAGAAAATTTTGATAAATTTTCCTGACTGATAAACTACACTCATAGTGTCTTGGACCCATTAACTGTAATGTGTATTAATATAGCACATTTATTGTGTATGGCCACACACCCAAAGAGCTTCACAATCATGAGGGGGGTCTCTCCATACCACCACCAGTGTGCAACATCCACTTGGATGATGTTATGGCAGCCACAGGACAACGGGACAGTGCGCTAACCACACACCAGCCATTGGTGGAGCGGAGAGACAGTGATAGAACCAATTCAGTAGATGGGGCTGATTGAGAGGCCATGATGGGTGAGGGCAGATGGCGGGAATTTGGCCAGGACACCGGGGTTACACCCCTACAATTAATGAGAAGTGCCATAGAAGTTTTAATGACCACAGAAAGTCAGGACCTCGGATTAATGTCTCATCCGAAAGACGGCGCCCACAGTAACATACATATTTGGTACCATAAAACAGTTCCATACATATTTTCAGTGGTTTTGTTTTACATTAACAAACAGCAGAATAAACAACAGGACAGAAAAAGGAAAACACTGATCTGTTGTTTAACTGCAGTATGTGAATGTCAGTGTCGGCCTAACTCATGTCATGAGGATTAAATAATGGAAACATGAAAACTTAAAGATCCAGACCTACATTTACTCACCACTGCATCCCAAGATCTTCAGAGAGTCGAGAGTATGGAAGAAAGGAAAGACAGTGTCAGTGAAGGTGGTTGTGAATGTGTGTAGATGTGTGTTTGTTACAGGATCAGAGAAACACACTGTTCCATTATCATAGTCCAGTTCAACTCTCACACGCTCCAGATTTTGATAAACAGAAGGTCCAGCCCATTTGCTCATACCATAATTATCATAATGAACACCCCAGTTGTCAGACTCAAAGAAATCAGCTCCCTTCCTGTGGTTTGATTCTGTCGTTACTCCAATAGTCCAGAATTTACTGTCTTTCACGTCCACATCCCAGCAGTGTTTTCCTGAGTTATAACCCACTGAACCCAGAACATACGGATGGTAGGGTTTCTCTGGATTAACAGAAAGATTCTCTCTCTTCACACTGGTCAGATCATCAGACACTACGAGATCTGGATGAGCAGTTTTTGGATCCAGAACCACAGGAGCTGAAGAGACACAATCAACAGCTGCTTTAATCTGATGTTCAGTTGTAGAAAAGCTTTCAAAGATCTGATGACAGAATACCTCACTGTAAATTACAAGATGTTTATGAACGTTTCTTGAGTGCATTTCTGTATAATTCTTAAAGTCATCATGAACTCAGAATGTACTCGTCTTAATTTTAGATGATAAACTATTGTGTTCTTAATAAAATATTGTACGTGCCCTCATAATCTATGCAAGATTGATGAGTGATAGTAGGGGTGTGATGGTACAAAGGTTACGGTTGGTTTACACACTCTCATGATGAATACAGTCAGTCCAGATGTGCACCATTGACAGAAAAGACCACAGCAGTGCAACAATTGAGGAGCCATTCACAAAGATGTTTTTGCATCTGAAACCATGAGAGGCATTGCTTAGGAGTGTCTCTACCATGTTGCAAACAGAAGCGAGCAACACTAGTCCCGCCTCGGAGTTCTTCTGATTGGTCCACTACATCGGACAGACAGTATGTCGAGTGAGCGCTGCTGTATGTAAAAGATGAAATCATTTTATCTTCACACGGCTTCTAAAAACATGATGCTGCTACGTAATTAAGTCTGTATTCTGGTCTTCTCTATACACAATATCCAACAGTGTTTTTACTGTTTGATTGAGAGGCCATGATGGGCGAGGGCAGATGACGGGAATTTAGCCAGGACACCGTGATTACACCCCTACAATTAAGTGCCATAGAATTTTTAATGACCACAGAAAGTCAGGACCTCAGATTAATGTCTCATTCGAAAGACGGCGCCCACAGTACCATACATATTTGGTACCATACAACAGTACCATACATATTTTCAGTGGTTTTGTTCTATATTCACAAACAGCAGAATAAACAACAGGACAGAAAAAAGAAAACACTGATCTATCGCACGGCTTCTAAAAACTGCTGCAACGCAAGTAAGTCTGTATTCTGGTCTTCTCTATACACACAATATCCAACAGTTGTTGTCCGCTGCAGCTGCTGTTATGATGGACACAGTGCTGTATTTACATTAAAAGAGATTCCAGTTTTGAAGCTTTGATTGCACAATGAATGTTTTTCTGTTGTTTTAGCAGAGGGCTGAGCTTAATCTTTGACAGTTTATTGCAGTTTCCTAATTATACATTTTTATTTTTTATAACCATTCCTTTAGGGTGGGGATATCAGTCCTTTATTAGGGTGTGGTTATCGGTCCTATGGGGTGAAGTTTTCAGTCTTTTAGGGTGGGGCTATCGGTCCTTTAGGGTCAATTATTTTCTCATTTCAGGAAGTGGATGTATGCCATGATAGTGGGAATTGTTTCATGGTGAAACTTCCGATTCATGGTGACTTTAATTTAGCTTTTGTCCCACTCCAAATGCTCTCAGTGGTTCAGATGTGTGATGACCAACATCCCAAACCAGGAGTGATCAAAGTGACAATAGTAATAATAATAACTGTAAATGTGCAATAAAAAATAATCTATGTTATTTAAATCATGTTTTAATCCAGTAATAACAACAATATTAATGCATTAACTTGCCCCGTGCTAATACAAAATATGATAATTACAAACATTTATTTATATCAGAACTATATCAGGTTTCATCTTATAAACACTACTGTAGAACAGGAGTTCTTTATTATGTCCAGATGCTGGATTTGTAGATGATGAAAGGTGTTTATGTTTGGTTGATGACATTAATTATATACCAGAAATAAAAAAAAATTCACTCATTGACGACTAAAGTAATCTAGCAGTTTAGCATCATGAAAACAGGATATACAAGATGAAAGAAGTATTCCAGACAA
This sequence comes from Danio albolineatus, assembly GCA_903798035.1. Lineage (NCBI taxonomy): Eukaryota > Metazoa > Chordata > Actinopteri > Cypriniformes > Danionidae > Danio > Danio albolineatus. Next base: position 647,012 of record CAIGQQ010029333.1, read on the forward strand.
CTTACCTGTAGACTTACTGTACTGGAAAATGTCATTTATCGTCTCCTCCATCTTTTTCCTGATGTTGGACATCAGGTTCCTCAAGAACCGTGGCACACTTATTGAAGCTGCAGATGGCAGTTCTGGATCCGGCTGTGAGATCTGGACTCTGGAAGAACATTCAGGAGTCAGAACTGCAGTGTCTTTAGCTTCAGAAGCAGAACAAACAGAGACACCAGCAGATCACTCACCTTTTCATTAAGACATCAGCCTCCTGCAGAAGAAACAGACAAATGATCATCAAGAGCTCAATCAATCAATCAATCAATCAATCAATTAGTTAATCAAATCACTCATCTGAAATCAGACCTTCAGTAAGCAGTCATCACTGGCTTTCAGCATCTCCTCTGTGTCTTTGATTGCATCTGTAAGAGTTGAGATCTGACTGTCGATCTCCTCCATTTTCTTCTTCATTATCTTCTCCTCTTCCTCCTTCAGTGCAGCGATCGCTGCTTGTTTTTCCTCTTCGAGTTTCTGGCGAAGCATCTCAAACTGATGTTCAAGCTGTTTCTGTGTGTCGTCGAGCGTAACCTTTCAATGAAACAACATTGATGTTAAATCAACGAACATCATTACATCAGCTCACATGAAGACAAAAATTTACATAAAACATTTAAACGAAGATAAATCTGCATAAACAATGACATCAGTAAAAATGTTTCTTGATTCTCTATGTTAGAGGGATTTTGACCCATTCTACTTGCAGAATGGTGGCTAGGTCACTACATGATGCTGATGGAGAAAAACATTTCCTAAGTCGCTCCTCTAAAGTCTTGCTGTGTGTATTGGTGCATTATCACCCTGATACACGGCACCACTTTTGGAAACAATGTTTGAAACATTGGGTGCAGATGGTTCTCCAGAATGGTTCAGGAGTCCATGGCAGTGACACGCCCATCTAGCACAAGTATCAGGTGATGGCGTGGGTTTCTGAAGGATGTTCGCTTCAGCATGGAGTAACACATATAAATTATTAATGATTATTAATAAAGTTGAATGTTTAAGGGCCTAGACTATATGATGAGCTTAGTGTCATCCCACTACAGAGTAAAACTGGAGTAATATGTGTGTCATTGGTTTTTCTGTATGCCAAATGATTTGTTTATCTAACCCTAAGTCAGATGTCATGGAGAACTCTTGTGTGGCCCTGGACTCTTGGAAACAATTGTTTGCTGAGTTACTTTCCATTATATGTGTTGAATCTTAAGGTTAATTCCTTTGAATGTAAGCTGCCAGTTTGGACATAGATTATACTGGTTTTTCAACTAGTTTTGATAAGACTGCTCAGAGTACACTCAGCCTTGGGTAAGAAACAGATTTTGTGTGTGTTCTAGTCCTTCCTGGATCATGCTGGAGTTATTCAGAACTGTACGCACACACCCACATGGAATTTTTTTAGTTTATCTGTGTTTCAACTAATCAGGTTAACACACCTCTATGTATGACACAGTTAATGATGTTATGTAAGAGTATAATTGTTGTTGTTTTGAGATAGTAAGCAGAGCGGCATACAAACTTATTGTTAGTGTTGAAGCTGGCTTCTGCTGATGATACAACAAACTAATCTAATTGAATCTCTGACTCTGGCTTTTCTTCATCTGACAGACTGGTCATTTTTATGAAAATAGCCCTACATGGGAATGCCATGATATTGCTGCCAAACCATCACTGATCCACCCCCATGCTTGTCTCTGGGTGGTAAGCTTCTTCGGAGCCTCTCCACACCATAACTCTCCCGGATGTGGGAAAGACAGTGAAGCTGGACTCATCAGAGAACAACACGTTTCACATCGTCCACAGCTCAAAGAGTTTCTCTGCTGGCACCATTGAAGCTGACCTTTGGCATCTGCATGAGTGACCAAAGGTTTAGCTATGGCAGCCCAGCCCTGTATACTGACTCTGTGGAGCTCCTGATGAACAGTTTTAGTGGAAACAGGACAGTTGAGGTGGACATTTAACTCTGCAGTGAGGCAGCTGTGGGCTTATGTTTTTTTTTGTTTTGGATACAATTAAAGTTTGCACCCAGACGTCCCTTTCAGGCAGCTTCCTCTTGTGTCCACAGTTACTCCTGTTGAATGTGGTTCTTGTTGGTGGTTTGCTGATATTACTCTGGATACTGTGGCTCTTGATACATCACAAAGACTTGCTGTCTTGATCACAGATGCGCCAGCGAGACGCACACCAATAACTTGTTCTCTTTTTAACTCTTATGTCACCCATAATGTTGTGTGCACTGCAGTATTTGAAGCAGAACTGTGCTGTTACTCTGCTCATTAAACCTTCACACTCTGCTCTTACTGGTGGAATGAAGATTGGCCACAAGGCTGCTCAAATTTAGCCATGAAACCTCCAAAACTAAATTGACCAGTGTTTTAGTTTCATTGTCCACCAGGGATGGGCGATCGATCCAGAAGTATCGATATTTTTCTGGGAATGTATCAAAAGGATAGATCCTTAAGTAAAAGTATCGATCTTTTTTGGGGGGTTTTCTTACTGAGGGATCAGAGATTTTGAAATATCTAAATAATTATAGCGCTGCATAATATATAAATATTTACTTAAATAGGAACACGAATGGGAACTATAATATTCTTCCGCTGTATCTCCGCTGATAGGTCAGCATTATCTCACGGCACAGTGGTACAGACACCACACTTACACACCCAGCACGGCTTGTAAAACTCGAGATCGGAGCTGTCAACATCATTACTGAATGTAAACAAAGTGTAACGAGAAGTTATCGTAAAAGTAATCAGCTATAGTGAAAAAAAACATTCTGCTGTTCCTTCACAAAAACCTGGAACCTGATTAATATCAGAAAGTACAAATAAAATTCAGTGTGTTATTGTTCATTATATATGCTGCTGTTTAGCCTATTATGTATTTTTAATAAATGTAAAAAAGAATCGTGTGTTTTATTTAATAATAATAATATTACTAATAATAAAGGTGATAATTTTTTAAAAAGTCACTATAAAATATTTAAAGTATTGATAAGTATCGATTTAAGTATCAATATTGATGATACGGATCAGAAACAAAAATATTGGTATCGCCCATCCTTATTGTCCTGCCCCTGTAAATAGTTTATTTATAGAATGTATTTCTAAATAATTGTAGATTGTTTATGGAGTAATTGCAATCGTTCTATAAGTGACATCTTAGAGGCAGTTTATAACTTAGTTTTGTTGTTGGAGTATCCAAGAGCCTAAGGCAGGGGTGTATTTTCAGTGGGTTATTTGTGTGTGTGTGTGTGTGTGTGTGTGTGTGTGTGTGTGTGTGTGTGT
>CAIGQQ010029333.1:650347-673968 GCA_903798035.1 Danio albolineatus
GTGTGTGTGTGTGTGTGTGTGTGTGTGTGTGTGTGTGTGTGTGTGTGCTTGCACGAGTATGAGGAAATAGTCATTTTGCTGTCAAAGCCTTGTTGGGACCTGTTGTCACGTCTCTGCTTTTGCACATTAAATTCAGGATTTGAGAACTTCTGTCACTTGACTGTGTTGTGTTGTTTTTCTTCATATTTATATGTGTCTGTGTTACATTGACTGGTGATTTATATGTATACAATTAAATTGATTTTGAATGACTATTACTAATTAAAGCAACACAGCATCCAAATAATCATATAGAGCCCATCATGTTTCACAGAACAAACCACAGTACACACACACACACACACACACACAAACTTTTATATAAGTTGTGAGTGTAGAAGCTGAACAGTAGCACTGTTTACTGCATGGAGACACTGCTGCAATCACTCGCTCTTACCGCAGGTTACTGCAGGTCTCACAGTTCAGGCCCATTTCTGTCTGCCATAAATTCAAAACAAGTTCAATATCTCAACGTCTGATTGAAACCATTTTTATATGTTATTAGAAAAATCATTCGTTTTTAAAAATGAGTTTGCTGGACATCAGTGGATGTTTAAAACAGGTCTACACTATTTTGTATAAATATGGTTATAATTATGGGTTATTTGTATGGGTTAAAGCACAGTAGCTGATATCCATTATTCTGTCATGGTTGTCTGGAATACTCAATTCTGATTGGTGAGTCGCGACAGTCCAGTATATTTAACAACCTCTAAATAACTCACAATCATTCTGGAACTTCGACCCACATTTAATTCAATTCAATTCAATTCAATTTGTATAGCGCTTTTACAATTTACTGTCAGTGGATGCACTTAAATCCATATACATACATCCATGCATATACAGTATATCTGCTTATCTCACGCTAAAGCTTTTAACTGCTTTTGATTGTTTTGGGCACCGTCTTGTGAATGAATAATATGTAGGCTGGTATATGATCTATTCAGCTGGTTTCATGTCTGTCAGCTTTACATTATTGACTGTCACCATCTTGTGTCTGAATAATGCTCAGGTTAGTGTATACTCTAAGTGTATAGTGTATAATCAGCTGTTTTTGTTTCTGTCAGCTTTGTGTTTAATTAAAGAATTAATAAACTATTACTGCTCAGAACAATGTGTTGTCTAATTTATGTGTCAAGAAGCTGTGTATTAAGTGGGATAAAATAGTTGTTTTTTGCAGAATAAAGCTCTTTAGTCATATACAACAATGCTCTGGTTCGTGTTGGGCTGCCGATAAGGCTGTTGGTCTTTATTCACTGATAAGAACCTCCTGGATGTAATTTATCCTGTACTTAACATCAACATGCACACTGAGATGTTCAGATTGCTCACCCTGATGTGTTTAGATGTTTCCTCAAACGTTCCTTTAATGTTTTCTTTGTGTTTTCGATCCTCTTCTAATGTCTTCATTGCTGTTTTGAGCTTCTCCTGGAATTGAAAAGACAAGGATTAAACACCTACTGCAAAAAGAAGAGAGATGGTGTTAAAGAGAAACACTACACTATCACTGACTTCAGTAGTGCAGGGGTCACCAATTTTGGTCCTGTGGGTCGATGTCCCTGCAGAGTTTATCATCAACTCGCCACAACACACCTGCCTGGAAGTTTCAGATTTACCCTAGCAAGACCTCAATTGGGGTTGAGGCTAAACTCTGCAGGACTCCGGCCCTTCAGGAACAAGGTTAGTGATCCCTGATGTAGACTGACTTCAGATTATATTGATATTGTGGTAATGCTTTCAGTTTACTGATAATATCAATAATCATAATAATCTTGTGGTTGTACAGATTCAAACCAGGCATTGCTATAAAAAACATGAACATCAGAACCACTTAAACACACGGGCATCAAGAATCGGCATATGTGAATCAACAATGGTAATATGCAGCAGTGCTACAGTGTTTTGTAGACGTCTGACAGAGATAAAGTCAAACAGATGAGTAATGTGAAGCTACTGATGCTGTTTTTGAGGTGTTTATTGATGAGAGATTTAATGTTTCATTTCAGTTGATTTTTATCTAAGACTCTTCAGTGATTCTACTCAATCAACCTTAATTACTCAATTAACTTCAACACAAATGGAGTAACTTTACAGGACTCATGAATGTTATTATTCAAACTTAAAGGGTTCGAGGTTTCTTCATATGGACTGATCAAGCTCCCTTAAGTTTGAGTTTTAGTGTACTACTAGCTGTGCTCTGAAGTCTCCATGTCAGTTTCTTTGCCACCATTCTTCATTTTTTAATAGTTTAAGCTAGTCATGATTATCTCTTTAAAATGTTAAATTAAGCTTGTCAAAACGTTTTTTTACTGTTGATGTTTCTTTGAATACGAAACAAGACTTCTGACTTACCTTATGTGATGAAACAACTTCACTAATGGGTTTGATTGTGTGATTGGTGTGTTTTTCAAAGGTAACACACGCTAAACACACAGCCTGTTCATCCTCCTCACAGTAAAGTGTGAGTTTCAGATTGTGTAAACTGCAGATCTCCTCAGGTGATTTTTTCTCTTTTGTCTCCTTCTGGGATGATGAACACAAGTATTTTAATGCAAGATTTCTCAGCCAAAATAGGTAAAAATCAACCATATGTTTTCTAGTCTGTGCACTGAAGCAATGGTTTATACAAATATATAAGCTGCATTTAAACAAACTCATTAAGTTGAACATTACTCAATCTTATTTGTTTGTTTAAATTCAGCCTATATAAATTGTTAAAAACCACTTATCTTAAAAACATCAACAACTGTAAATCCAATCAATATTTTTTTCAGCATGTATTTGATTTAAATTAAAGAACCATAACAGGAGATAAAAGCCATCATTGTCTCCCTTCTGGTAAAATATTATGACAGATATCACTGAAAGATTAATATGTTCTGTGAAATGACAGTCATTTACACAAGATAATCTATATTAATCTCTCTGTGATATCTGTCTATATATTACATGTGTATAATCTATATGTATTTGATGTTTCTCTGTATTTGATAATTGGACAATTTGTTATTTTAAATTAGACAGAATGCCAATATAGGGTGCATATCAGTTTATTATCATTTATAGGCCTTTAAACATGAAACAAACAAAATGACTTGCCTTAAATGTTAAAACAGCTTCACTGATGGATTTAAATGTGTGATTGGTGTGTGTTTCAGCATAAACACACTCTACACACACAGGCTGTTTATCCTCCTGACAGAAGAGCTGGAGTTTCTCATCATGTAAACTGCAGATCTCTTCTGACTCTGGTGAACGTCTCTCTTTTGTCTCCTTCAGGAATGACACACACACACACACACACGTTTTTTTTCTCAGCCAAAATAGTTAAAAAAAATAATTTTTATACATAACCCACACTTTTTCTTGTTTGTTTGTTTGAATTTGATATAAAACAATGCTAGAGCCATAACACCATAAACAGCCATCATTTCCCTTATTCTGGTCAAATACATCAGTGACAGCTTTATCTGACAGTCATGTACAAGATAATCTCGACGGCTTGCTGTGCACTGAAGGCTCACTGAAGGCTGTGTTTCTTTGCCTCCATATTGTGCATTTGTGCTAGCTATGATTATTCTTTACATATGTGATATCTAGCTAGACAAAGTGACAGTTATGTTGGATGTATAGATGTTATAATATCTGTGTTTATTACTATTGATAGTTCATTAAATATGAAACAAGATGTCTGACTTACCTTAAGTGATGAAGTGACTCCTCTGATGGATCTGAATGTGTGATTGGTGTGTTCTTCAGAGTTAACACACGTTAAACACACACGCTGTTCGTCCTCCACACAGAAGAGCTGGAGTTTCTCACCGTGTAAAATACACATAACTGGTGGAAGCTCTTGTGAGGATCTTCTCGGGCACATAGGACACTTCTTTGTTTTGTCATCTCTCCAAGCTGATCGAAGACACTCTGTACAGTATCTGTGTTTACATGTTAAAACAAAAGGATCCTTGAAGTGTTCTTGACACACAGGACATGTAAGATCTTCTGCTGGTACTGAATCCATCTTCACTGCTGTCAAGAGTTTCAGCGATCAAATCTTCACTCCGACTCTCAAAATTTCTCCTTAATTGTTCTTCAATAAGTTTCTGGTTGTTCTCCTGATCAGTTTTACACCGAGACAAAGCGAAAGCTCGAGTGAAGGAAATCAGTCTCTTGTGTGTGAGTTTGGTGACAGGGAGGAGTTGTTGATCATCTTCAGTTTGTTAGAACAGGTCAGACGAGATATTTTTCAGATTACATTTCAAATGAACTCGCTCTGATCTTTCTGATCTCATAAAACATCAAGAACATTTATTAGAAACACTCATGACATATTGAGAATATCATTCACAGCCAAACATTGAGGAAATAAAGTCACAGACGAGAGCAACATTGACAGAAACAGTCCAGATTCAGGCTCTCATCTGTTCTGCATCTTTTTAATGTCAACAACAATAAAATTGGGGCGGCACGGTGACTCGGTGGTTATCACGGTGTCCTCATAGCAAGAAGGTCGCTGGTTTGAGTCCCGGCTGGGCCAATTGGCACCTCGAGTCCAAATACATGTGCTATAGGCGAATTGGGTAAACAAAACTGGCCATAGTGTATGAGTGTGTGTGTGTGCGTGTGCGTGTGTGTGTGTGTGTGTATGTGTGTGAATGTAAGAGTGTATGGGTGTTTCCCAGTACTGGGTAGCAGATAGAAGGGCATCCACTGCGTGAACCATATGCTGGAATGTCAGTTGTCAGTTCATTCCGCTGTGGTGACTCCTGTGAAATGACGGACTAAGCCAAAGCTAAATCATAAGCAAATCTAATAATAGAAATATGTTCAGACATGTTTATTCATTTTTAGTTACGCAATACCAGTGTTTTCACTTCAGATGAACCAAGAAAGCAATATTTGTTGGGGAATTTTTTTTTTGCAGTTAAACGTATAGAATATGTTAGTTATTTTCTTATGTATAGTCCTTTTCTGGAAAAAAAAAACTCTAAATAACAATATTATTATTGTTTATAATAAAATATTTTCAGCGATACCAAACATGTTACTTAACGACTTTATCTTTATCATTATTACATAAATACAGCTCTACAGCTGCCAATCACAATCAACTGTGAGTGACAAATATGTTACAGTGCAGAGAAGCCTGAGCGAAGTCTGCATAGGAAGTGTTTTACAGATGTAAAAAGATGTGGTTTTTAGGAAACAGACGTGAGAGGAGAGAAAAGACATTTAAATGAGCAAGACTGATAAAATAAAAGTATATAAAGATGAGAACTGTGTGCAAATATGTGGAAAAATGATGTATTTACATTAGTGGCTTTTAAGCTAAATTGGCTAATTTGTAAGTGTGAGAATGGGAGTGTATTGGTGTTTCCCAGTGAAGGGTTGCGGCTGTACGGGCATCCGCTGTGCAAAACATAGTTGGATAAGTTGGCGGTTCATTCCACTGTGATGACCCAAAATTAATAAAGGGACTAAGCCGGAAAAAAAATGAAGGGACTAAGCCGGAAAAAAAATGAATGAATGAATTAGTGGCTTTTTTGAATTGACAGAAAACAGAAGTGCTTGCAATGGTGGGCATGGCGGGAGAGGAAAAGGTGTTTTTATGCCTAAGATGTTCTAAACCTCACAAAAAAAGAACTATCTTGTCATGAAGCACACTTATGTAATGTTAAGTATTCCTTCATGTAGTGCACTAACACATGAAGTACACTAACAGCCATGTGCTACCAGTAGTTTACTTGCGTTTACTACTGCTTGGGACTAAATTTGGCCAAACTTGGTGCTATAAGTGTAACAGTAGTAAACTTTAAATGCACAAGAAGTTCACAGTTAGACTTTTCATTACAAGAATACTAGTAGTTTATTTGTCTAATACGTGACTAAACTTGTGTTGCTTAGGGGCATTGCAGAGCAATCAGTTGCTTCTGCCGGAGGGAAGAGGTGTGAACTATGGATGATTTTACCTGTTTCCTCATTCTGGAGATATTTGCAGTATACTGTATTGCTGCAGGCTGTGCAGTTGCACACTATTAATGCTCAGTGTTGGACAATTTCAGGATAGGAAATTAACCCAGCTCATCCTTTGGTAAATGAACAATCACTGTCTGAGTGTTTGGCAAATGGTACAGTACATTAAAAAAAATGTGATGTTTCACTAAATGTCAACCAATTCCTACTGTTTTTTTCTGTCTTCTTTTTCTGTATTCGATTCCCAGCTGGGTCAGTTGGCATTTCTGTGTGGAGTTTGCTTGTTCTTCCTGTGTTGGTGTGGGTTTCCTCCGGGTGCTCCGGTTTCCCTCACAGTCCAAACACGTGCTATAGGTGAAGTGATTAAACTAAATCTGCGTTTGAGTGACAAGTTTGGGAACAAACTATAAAACAGCACATAGCCTAGTTCATTGTTTTCCTACCCAGTTCCTGAAGGCACACCAACAGTACACATTTTCAACCTCTTCCTAATCAAACACACCAGAATCAACTCAGAATATTAGAAGAGACCCCAAAACCTTAAGATGAATGGGTCAGATAATGGAGACATGCAAAATATGCACTGTTGGTCTGCCCGCAGGAACAGGGTTAAGAAACAGTGCTCAGTGAGGGGACCAGGGGTGTCCAAACTCGGTCCTGGAGGGCCGGTGTCCTGCCAAGTTTAGCTCCAACCCCAATCACACACACCTGGGCTAGCTAATCAATCTCTTACAAGGCTTTCTAGAAACATCCCTGCTGGTGTGTTGAGTCAAGTCGGAGCTAAAATCTGCAGGACACCGGCCCTCTAGGACCGAGTTTGGACACCCCTGGAGTGGACAGTGCACCAAGATATAGTGCAGGGGTGCTCAACCCTGCTCCTGGAGATCTACCTTCCTGTAGAGTTTGGCTCCAACTTTAATCAAACACACATGAATGAATTAATTAGGACCTGCACGGCACTTGATAATTACAGGCAGGTGTGTTTGATTTCGTTTGCAGCTGAAATCTGCAGAAAGGTAGATCCCCAGCAACAGGGTTGGTCACCGCTGAAATAGTGCAATTGCACTGCAGGTTTCAGAGCAATACTTGGGAAAATGATTACTAGATGTCACTGTAGAGATGTGTGTCAAAATGTTAAGAAACCCCCAATAACCCCCCCCCCAATAAAATAAAATAAAATAAAATAAGATAAACGGTCAGTAATACTTTTTAATATTATTATTTACAAAAGAAAACTTAATAGTATACATTAGCAAACAGCTTATTAAAATGAGCTATTATAAAGAAATAGAATCAAGTTATCAAATCTTATTAATCTTTTTCTTCACTGTATAACTTATTCTGAATAAAGAGCAGCCAATGAATTTCATTTATTTAGATTTTTTTGTTTGATTACATTAAATAACAGAGGTGTCTGTTATAAATAACAGAAGTTTACATCTATCGTTGTAATGACGGCATTCGATTAGTTTCCTAACGTTTTATGCTCATTTAGGACAAAATTATTTGTGTTTGAAAAAAAAAAACATCAAGATCAACATCTTTAGATGTTATTATTATTAAAATGTGTTTATGTCTGTTCAAACACGCACCCAAAACCGAGTATCCACTTTCACTCTGCTTCTAATCGAGTGTACAGAATCCGTTTGGGAAACAGCGTCTGTTTATCACTATGGAGCGCGTCAGTTGACAGTCATGCACCGCTTTATTACTGTTTTGAGGATTGCATAGGAGGAGCGACGGCACCTGTGATGAAATGGAAAGGGAATCCCACTGTTTTTATGTTTATTCTAAAGTGTTTCATGCCTAAATAAATTGAAAGCACAGAACAGATTCACGTTTAAGAGCAAGGCACAGCCTATGGGGTTTCGGCGGTATGGGTTGCGAACAGGGAGGATCGGCCTTTTTAATGTTTATTGACACCCGTCGGAGAACGACTGAAAATACGGGACAAATACGGGAAAATACCTTTACGGGATGATAGCGGGATAGATCTGTAAAATACGGGAGAATCCCAAGAAATACGGGAGGGTTGACAGGTATGGACTAGAGTTGCTATCAGTAGACAGTTCATTCATTCATTTTCTTTTCGGCTTAGTCCCTTTATTAATCCGGGGTCGCCACAGCGGACTGAACCGCCAACTTGTCCAGCATTTGTTTTACACAGCGGATGCCCTTCCAGCCACAACCCATCTCTGGGAAACACATCCATACATTCTCATTCACACACATACACTATGGACAATTTAGCTTACCCAATTCACCTGTACCGCATATCTTTGGACTGTGGGGGAAACCGGAGCACCCGGAGGAAACCCACGCAACCACGGGGAGAACATGCAAACTCCACACAGAAATGCCTCAGTAGACAGTATGTGCAGAAAACAATACTCAGCCCAGAGTGAAGGGAAAGCATGTGTAACATGTTGACTCCTCCTTCGGCTCTCTGCATTGTGATCTGGTATTGCGAGCTCAATCTTCCCAATAAAGGCCAGGACACATTATTTGGTTGACACTTATACTAAACTGAAACATGAAATAATACAGCCCTTTCAGTGGGTATTGCGTTGCTGTTGCGTTATTTTATCAAAAGTGCACCAAACAAAATTCACATACGAACTGAAAAATTGATCAACATTTTGTATGAAACACAACACTCACAATAACAAATGAACACACAAAGATATACCTGAAAAAAATGTAATAATACGGCATCTGCTCTCTTCACTTGTTTGATAACAGGTGTCACTTTAAATGGGGTGTACAGAAGCTGATCTGGAATCAGTTTATCATACGGAGCGCGTTTACATCTGTTTCAGAGGTTGCATATGAAGGGTGATGACCGACCCACAGCTTTGATGAAAAAAAAAAAGTGATAGCAGACATTTGATATTAATTTCAGTGAGCTTCAAGATTAAAAAATACATGAGAAAAATGGGAAATACTTAATGGTTGTTGTTGTTGACTTTATTGATACCCGTCGGTAGATTCTTTTTGCAACAAAGGGTGATAGGATGATAGCTGGAAAGAGTGGTGAAATATGGGAGAATCCTGGCAAAAACGGGGTTGACATGTATTAAGTGAACAGAAAGTGTTTGTGGAAAAACATCTTTTCGAGGGAACACAAAACTTTGCAAGGGAACACAAAAGCCCATTTTTTTCCCTCCCACTCATTATTATTTTTTTCTCCCACCCAATTTTTTCCCCACCACCCCGTCCCTTCCGGGTCTCCATAGCGTTGTGCTGCAGACATACACCAACTTCAAAAATGCGAGTCACTACTCCAACTGAATGCTCAAAATTTAACAACTAAAATTAAACAAAATGTGTTAATTCAAGGCGCCACGGTGGCCGAGTGGTTAGCACGTTCGCCTCACAGCAAGAAGGTCGCTGGTTCGATCCCCGGCTGGGCCAGTTGGCATTTCTGTGTGGAGTTTGCATGTTCTCCCCGTGGTTGCGTGGGTTTCCTCCGGGTGCTCCGGTTTCCCCCACAGTCCAAAGACATGCGGTACAGGTGAATTGGGTGAGCTAAATTGTCCGTAGTGTATGAGTGTGAATGAGAATGTATGGATGTGTTTCCCAGAGATGGGTTGTGGCTGGAAGGGCATCCGCTGCGTAAAACAAAATGCTGGATAAGTTGGCGGTTCATTCCGCTGTGGCGACCCCGGATTAATAAAGGGACTAAGCCGAAAAGAAAATGAATGAATGAATAAATGTTAATTCAAGTGAAATTTCACAAACTAATTTCGAGAGGAGCGCTTGATTTGATTGACCGCAGCTTGTCTCTCATCTACAGTCATTCAAGAGTTCGCACTTAGAAACTGTTTGACAATCGTTAGCAGGTTTGGCATGCTGTCCCAGGAGAGAACCCTGAGCTTGGAGATAGTTGAGCCCAGGGCTCCCGCCTGGTAGAATGAGCATGTAACGGGGAGAACGAGATCAGGTAGTTCTCGAGGGCTCTCCATGTTAAAGATAGAAGGAGGAGAAGGGGTGGATGGGGGGTTTCTTCGGAAAACGAAGATATGGGAGTGATGTTTGCGGGGATACTTATAGTGGGTTTGATTTAATCTGATTGGCTGGCTAGTGATTGTAAATGGGAGACCAGCTGCGGTCAATCGTATCACACGTTCCTCTCGAAATTTGTTTGTGAAACTTCACTTAGTTAGCCAATCAGATTAATCTTAACTCACTGCAAGTAGCCCAGCTAAAATCACATAATAAATAACAATAATAATTCCTTACATTTATATAGCGCTTTTCTGGGCACTCAAAGTGCTTTTACATAATGGGGGGTCTCCTCATCCACCACCAATGTGTAGCATCCACCTGGATGACGCGACGGCAGCCATATTACGCCACACCGCACACCACACAGCAGCTGATTGGTGGAGAGGAGATTGTGATGAAGCCAATTATGATATGGGGATGGTTAGGAGGCCATGATGGACAGAGGCCAATGGGCAGATTTGGCCAGGATGCCAGGGTTAAACCCCTACTCTTTTTCGAAGTACATCCTGGGAAGATAAGCACATCCTTATCTTCGTTTTACGAAGAATCCCCCATCCACCCCATCTCCCCCTTTCTTTCTTTACCAGGAGGAGCTCTCGAGAACTACCTGATCTCGTACTCCCCTTACATGCTCATTGACCAGGCGGGAGCCCTGGGCTCAATTATCTCCAAGCTCAGGGTTCTCTCCTGGGACAGCATGCCAAACCTGCTATCATTATCAAACAATATGTAAGTGTAAACACTTGAAACATATTATATAATATAGTAAAAAATAAGACAGAGCATGAACAATATGTACCAACAGCAGTGTTGGGAGTAACGCGTTATAAAAGTAATGTATTACAGTAATGTATTACATTTTCCTGTAACGCAGTAGTGTAAGGCATTACTAATGCATTTTCAGTAATATTTTACTCGGTACATGTTCAGTAACGCTTGCGTTACAACAAACTTTTCGCCCGCAAGAGATTAACAAATAAAAATAGCGAAGTTCTATTTCCTGTTCGTGGTTATGAATATACGCGCGCGTGTGTTGTCATTAATCTCCCTCTGGATATTGGGACTTTTTACTTTTGACGCGGAATGATTTCAGCTTCTGAGCTCGAGGTCCGAGGCTATTGGCTCAGCCCGGTGCGCAGTAATGTCCAGCCCTAACACACAGCGGAAAAGCGGAAAATTGACTCGCGAGATGGACGTAAGTACATATGGTGTTATTTTTAATGACAAACGTATTCATGTAATACGAGCGAGCGAACGCGCGCCGGTTTCTCCTCGCGTGCACTCAAAACACGGCTGCTCACGTGCGGCTGATGTGCTCTGGCTCCGTTAGATGATGCAGACTCACAAGTTGTGCCTTGTGTTTCCTCCTCTTTTTGTGCGTTTGCTCTCCAGAGATTATATTATCTTATACTATATATCCAGAGATATTTCTACACTATTTACCTACAGGTTGGTAAATTCTAAAATAAATACTAGTGTTTTTGAGTGTTAGGTATACTGCCTATGTTTTAGGCTAGTATAATTTAAAACTTGTTAATGAATGCTTCAGCATTCTGTAGTATTAGGAATAGTGAACTGATAAAATGAAATACAAAGTGGAGTTTTACTACAGTAAAGTGTGGTGAATTGTACAATAATATACACTATAATATTGTAAGAAAAAAACTACAGCACTGGGTAATTTGTTTATATTTCACTTGCTGTGTTACCATAGCAACTATAGTATTACCACAACAGATTCATTGAAGTACTTTACTATAGTAATGTTCAAAACACAGTACATGCCAATAGATATGTTCAGGGGCCCTGTGGAGCAGCTTTTCCTCAAAATGAAGAGGATGACAGGGAAAATGTTCTCCAATATCTCATCAACAATGTGGAAGACCACATTTTATTTATTTGAAGAGTAAATAGTACATTAGGCTATAAAACCTTATCAAGTTTTTCCTATATTCTATTAGTAACATTTCTGCTTGCGTTATATTTTTGTTAAAATGTTTTTATTTGATTAGTATGTCGCAACCTTTTTTAAAATAAAATGTATTCTTTGCACTCAACATCTATTCACTGTGTCATTAATTGTTGGAAACTGGAAATATCTCATATAACACACAGCCAAAAATGTTTTGGTTTATTATTATATAAAAAATGTATATGTAAGTCTATTTTAGTATTTTGGTTATTAATAATAGTGGACAAATATAAATCATATCAAAAAGCATGAAAGGAAGAAGGAACACAAGACACACATTGTGAGTCTGCATATAATCTCACTGAGCGAGCCGTGTACTGAGAGCACGGAAGAAAATGTATGCATGAGCAGTGCATATTTGAAAGAGCGTGAGGAAATTTGCGCGCAAGCAGTCCCCAAACAGAGGAAATCTGTGCACAGGCATTATATTGAGAAAGCTATGTTCATCACGCTCACTTTGTGCAGGACAGTTTTGTGTTGTGAGCCACTTAAATTTAAAGTGAATAAAATAATGGCAACAATAAGAGAAAAAAAAATCTGCATCTTGTCATGGCATTGGAGTTTACATATAGGCCTGTAGTGTCTAATATGAATATAGTCAAGCTATTCAGAGATATTGCCAGATAATCACTTTACCTCTACCATACTTTTAACAGACTAACAGATCATTTGTGATTCTGGCTTCCATGCTTTCTTGCATTGTCTTGAGCCTTCACATTGCCAATTATACACTATATTGTTAGTAGCCTGGATAGGTCACAGTCATTTTGCTACATCATATCGCTTTCTACTGGATGTAAAATGCTCTGCAGTACGTTTTGTCATTGTAGAATGTTAAGTTCTAATTCTGTAGTTATTTTGGTGAAAGTAACTAAAAAAGTAATATGTAGTCATGTAACATATTACAATTTTGAGACAGTAATATTGTAAGGTAAGGGATTACATTTAAATAACAGTAACAAGTAATCTGTAATGTATTACAGCTTTGAAGTAACTTGCACAACACTGACCAACAGTGTGCCTGTCTCATAGCAACTGCAGTGTTGGGCCATCTATAGATGAAAATGTCTGCAGCTCCCAAGCGAACCACATGAGGGCACCTTTACAACATGGGAAATGTAGTGTGGGGTAATCTGAAAGAGTGCATGAGTGTCAGGACACATATAAGATTTTAAATACTATGCTGTTTTAAAACCAGTACTTGGAGAGGAGGCATTACTATTCATCCCTCCAAAATCAAGCAGGCCTCATTAAGCTCACACCGCAGTCTTTTCATCATCAAACTAAAATGTAAAAACTTAAAATCGGGTTAAGGATCGATGCTATACAGGGGATTTCACAGTAAGAAAGTGTTTAGAGTCAGAAGTATGAAAGAAAGGAAAGACAGTCTCAGTGAAGGTGGTTGTGAATGTGTGTAGATGTGTGTTTGTTACAGGTTCAGAGAAACACACTGTTCCTTTATCATAGTCCAGTTCAACTCTCACACACTCAAGCTTCTCTTTAAGATGAAAACCAGGCCAGTCTGACGTTACATACCTCTCGTAGTGAACACTCCAAATATCAGACTTAATGAAATCAGCTCCCTTCATCTGCTTTGATACTGTAGTTACTCCAACACTCCAGAAGTTACTGTCTTTCACTTCCACATCCCAGCTGTGTTTTCCTGAGTTATAACCCTCTGAACCCAGAACATACGGATGGTAAGGTTTCTCTGGAATTTTACAAAGATTCTCTCTCTGCACACTGGTCAGATCAGCAGAGAGTGCGAGATCTGGATGAGCTGTTATGGGATCCAGAAACACAGGAACTGAGGAGACACAATCGACAGCTGCTTTAATTTTGACGTTCATAAAATCAGAAAACAAAAGTTCTTACAGTAAATTTGAAAATATTTGAAAATATTCTATATATGTTTATTTATTTATTTTTTAAGGATGACTGATATGGATTTTTTGGCCAATATTGATAACCTATAACTCTTAAGATTGGAAAGCAGATAGCTGATAAACAGTAGCCGTTAAATACAGATATTTCTAAATTATATATTTTATACAGCGAACAACTGATTTTATTTTAAAAACTTCATAAAAGTTTGATCTGATCTTATGAACTGAATAGCCTACACAAAGGACAATTTAAACATTGCCAGGTGATTAAATAGACCTGTATTTACAATCTCACATAAATCCGCATGCCAAAAATAATTTCATTTTCTTTATAGGCAACTTCACTGTTGTACAAACAAAAGGTTAAATAACAAAATGCTACTTAATTAACAAACAAGATAAATAAATATCTATTTTTTTAATAAACTGAAAATAATTATTAAAATTAAAGAATTAAGAACTGAAACTAGCTCAAATGTTCTCAAATAAAACATGTTACAGTAATGTTCACATATACAAATATGTAATGTCCAAAGACACGTTGAGAGGTGTTTTGACAGTTCAGAGCCACCGTACAGGCAAAAAGCTAAATACAGATAGTATTACTTTAGAAAATGCGGCATAAATTCATCCCATTTAGCATTTTAGATTCTTCTGACCACATGTAGGAGCTGCTTGTCAATCAGACAATGCTTCAATGTTCGTTCTTGTTGTCAATTGCGGGAAAAAATGATCAATGAAAGGTTTATGATACACAGGCTGAGCACACTGTAAAACATCTGAAATGTGGTGGTAAACCTAAAACGCCTGAACCATTTCAGAATTAGTATCATCATATTAATAATTTCCTTCAGAATAATCAAGAGCATCGGCGCTCTGCGACTCATGGCTTCAATTGCATGTCAGCGTTGTCTTCTAAGGTGCAAGTAATTCATTAAAGAAAAGATTCACGCAGCTTCTTCTACCGCAGCAAATTCCATTTTTACTGTTGATATTTGGCTCCAGTTGATCAGGAAGTGACTATTTTGTTCTCTTTGACTCATTGGATGGAAACACTGCTTTATTCACACGTCTTTTGAGCCAGTGGCGCCTGCAGCTGTACGGCGGTACGCACTGTGCGTACCTACCACGAGAGGGCGGGAATTGATGCCGCCTATTTCTTCATTTATTTATTTATTTATTACATAATTTAAATTGATTATTAACCAGTATATATTACGATATATTGACAAAACAAGAAAGCATAACAACAAATAAAGGTGTGTGTTTGTGTGTTTTAAAGCGTGTATGTAATTGCATGCTGCATGGGTAAAGAAATCTTTACTTTAGGCTTTATTTTTGTGGCAGTTTTTCCGCAAAATAAAAATTACAATCAGTTATTGTTTAAAACTAGGTTCAAAGTGAGTAAACGCTCTTTGAAACAGATAGACTTATTTAAGACATTTGCCAATAGGCCTAAAACTAATGAGACAAATACTGATCCCCCACATGGAGTGAAGACCGCAGTCTTATCAGCACCTGAGCCGAGGAAACTCCAGGCCTAGCCCGTGCGCATCCTCTATGCACAGAAATGTATCTGACCGGTAATCCCAAGGTAATGTGGGAACATACTTTGTAAACGCCTGTCCTGCTCATTCAAATTATTTGATTAAATGAATTAAATCGTAATTGACAGGCGCAACAGGAAAAACTGTTTAATATAGGCTTCTCTGAAACTGTGAATATTTCACTATAATTTTATCTAGGCTAGATTATTATTTTATTTGACAACCCAGTTCGTGTTTTGGCATTGTTGAAGTATATAGCGCGGACTTGTTTTGAAGCAATGTTATTCAAATGTTATTCGTTCTTCTGTTTTACGTATCTAAAAAATGACTGACCAACAAAAATAATTAAACTATGAGACAAACTATTTGAAATTCGTTTAAAAAAAAATTCCCCATAAAATATACGATTTACATTTTTGATTGAGTCCGTCCACTACTCAACTGTGTGGATGGATGATTTTCGGTCAGTGGAAAGTAAGGGTTTAATGCTTCACTAATGGTTGTATCACAATCTTCTGTAGTATGCAAATTTATAATTTAATATGACATAATTTTAAAGATGATATATTGATCTATTATAAGAAATATTAATATTAAAAAAGGAAAAGAATTATGTCGTAACGAATGCCCTTAATTAATGTAGCCTTTGACAGTAAGCATCAGTGTTTGGAGATGATTGGGGGAAAGGGGGCGGGGCGGTGTTGGATGTCTTCAAATTTCAGTGGTTCGTTCACGTCACACGGACAGTCCATATAATCTCAACCAATGTACACAGTCTGAGCCAAAAGGAGCCATGACTAGTTCACCTTTCGAGTTTTCTGGTTCGTTCATCACGTGACAAAATGTAAAGAGACATGACTCAGACCGAGGACTCGGGGGGTGAACGGATCAAATCTGTTTCCGGCTCTAAATGCATACGATTGGCTTCTGTGTCTTTCACATGTTGAACGACTCAGACCGAGGACTCGGGAGGTGAACAGATCAAATCTCTTTCCGGCTCTAAATGCATACGATTGGCTTCTGTGTCTTTCACGTGATGACCGAGTGACTCAAACAGAGGACTCGATACATGAACGGATCAAATCTCTTTCCGGCTCTAAAAGCATATGATTGGCTTTTGTCTTTCGCGTGATGAATGAATTAAAAGACTTGAAAAATGAACGAAACCTGCACATCTGTGCGCAATCTGCGCATGCGCGGATGAACGAATCACTCCCTGAGAGGACTCGTCGTTCCCGAGTCATATAAAGATTCGTTCAAAATGAACGAATCGTTCAAGAACGACCCATCACTAGTAAGGTTTTAGAGGGTTTTAGAGGGGGAATACTGCCTGTGCCCCTAATAACAGAGGTTAATGTAGAGAGGGACACACCTGGGACAGCAGGATTTGACGATGATCTCTCAAGAGCTGTCATTTCATCGAAACACCAGGGAAAACCACTTGGTGACCGTAATGCAGCTTTGATCTCTATAAAAAATGCTGCAGCATTTTTGTGCAATTCTAACCTCTGTCTCTGGTCTTCTATGACAAGGCACTCGCACAAACCAGACCACTTTACCTGAGCCAATCAGCATCCAGGATCCGTGACTACGCAATCTCCCCTGCCTAAACAAGTTTTCATTTTTAGTGTAGCAGGACATGTAAACAGACACTAAAGTTGGCAGTGAATAGATTACGGACTGCTTTCATCACTGTTTGTCATCTGTTGCCACAAGTGTTGTGCATGGTTGTGTTTAAATAGGCCTTGCCTGAATTGCCCAGTTAGTACCAACATAAGATGCTTACAGAGCCCACTTTAAGCCCATATGGGCATTCACGGTTGAATCCTGGTGCAAGCCCACTTTAAACCCCTTTAGGCGGGTGGGTCCCAAATGGGTCTGACATGAATTACCCAGTTAAGACCCTTTACAGGTCCCCCTAAAAGCCTAAAAGGGCAATCACAGCTGGCTCAAAGTGGATCCTGGGTGCGAACCCACTTTAAACCCCTTCAGACTGGTGGGGCTCAATTGGGTCTGACACAAATTGCCCGGTTAAGACTCACATAAGACCCTTACAGATCCTACTTAAAACCCATCTGGGCATCCATGGCTGGCCCCAATGTGGATCCCGGGTGCAAACCCACTTTAAACCCCTTTTGGGCAGGTGGAGCCCAAATGGGTTTGGCATGAATTGCCCAGCTAGGACCCATGCAGTACCCTTACAGGTCCCACTTTTAGTACGTCTGGGCTTCCACGGCTGGCTCCAATGTAGATCCCGGGTGCAAGCCCATAATGGGGCCCATATTTGCTGCCCATAAAGCCTTCATCTGGGCCCCACATGTCATTGCTGGCTGGGAAGTGTCATACAACCCAGTCTGTTGATGGGGTGACAATAAATGGGTTGTTCCCACAAATGTTCGCCTTTGTTCATCTCTAATGGTCTTTGGTGGGTCAGCACTTTTTCAACCTCATCTTTTCCATTTTTCCCTGTCCACCACAGGGAATACCAATGTGATAATACCAATATTACTCAATTAATTTAATTATATTCTAAAACTAGTATTATCTTCACTCACTGCTAACTGAAATAATCTATAAAATCAGTGTCACATAAAAATAATCTCTACAGTAAGAGAAACGATGTGCAGACTCACTATTTTGGATTATGTCGTTTACCGTCTCCTTCATCTTTTCCAACACACTGAACAGCAGCTTCCCTGTGTAACGTGACACATTTATGGAAATTCCAGATGGCAGTTCTGGATCCGGCTGTGAGATCTGGACTCTGGAAGAACATTCAGGAGTCAGAACTGCAGTGACTTTAGCTTTAGAAGCAGAAAGAGCAGAGACACCAGCAGATCACTCACCTTTTCATTAGGACATCAGCCTCCTGCAGAAGAAACAGACAAATGATCATCAAGAGCTCAATCAATCAATCAATCAATCACCAATCTGAAATCAGACCTTAAGTAAGCAGTCATCACTGGCTTTCAGCATCTCCTCCGTGTCTTTGATTGTGTGCGAAAGAGTTGAGATCTGACTGTTGATCTCCTCCAACGTGGTCTTCATCATCTGCTTCTTCTCCTCCTCTTCTTCTTTCAGTGCAGCGATTGTAGCTTCTTCCTCCTCTTTGAGCTTCTGGCGAAGAATCTCAAACTGATTTTTAATCTGATGCTCTGTGTGCTCCACTTGTACCTTTAATGATATAATATTAATTCTCAATCAACAAACATCATAACGTCATCTTTCATAAACTCACAAATAACAAAAACACAATTTACAAACGATTTGCAAATATATTATAGCTAAATGTATTATTGTAAATGTACCAAATCATAATGGTGTGTAGTGGTTCTACAGCTTTAATTAAATGTCTCTCAATTCAGTTTCAAGGGAACTTGTGTTCTTCATGTCTTAAGCTGTGTGAAGTCAAACCAAGCGGCAACCTCCTGCTTTCCCTTGTGAATCCAATACAGAAGTTACTGAAACTGCAATTCATCAATTGGCCTTTGGGGGCTCCAGGAAGTCCAGACGTTCACTGACTGCTATGCTAAATTGGCGAATTTTACAGCTGATAAAAAACAAGTTTACAGCCCGGTACATAAGATGGTTTTGGTTCATATAGCTGATATTACTCTTCATGACAACTGTGAGGGAGTGAATGTTTTAATAACTCATCCGTTTCATTTATATTAAGTTTTATTAAGTCTGCATAATTAAGAGGCGTGGCCACTTGAGTCACAGCTAGGTCTCACTGGTCGCCGTCACCTTACCTCAGCTGATTCCGGCTGATTAGCTGCTGAACTCTGCATTTACATCGAATTTTTGTCTTGTTTTATGTGGCTTTACACAGTCAGCTGCCTTTTAGAATTATTTTCTACAATTATCAGATAATATGGCATGCTGTGTGCACTTAATTGTCCTCACAAACTATTCACAAGGCCTCCATTTCCCAGGTGAGTGAAATTATATACTTATACCATATCTATAAATGTATTTGCTTTGTCATACAGTGTTATGCCTGGATTTGAAATGTGTTCAATGTGTTCAAGACTACTAGACACTATTAAGTTGGAGCTAAACTGTGCAGAGCTGTGGCCCTCTAGGAATTGAGTTTGAGAACATTGTGTATAGTTAGAGTTATTTCTCATGCATATAAAATGTGTTGGCAGCCTCCACTCATGAATGTCAGTGCATTAGTTAGTTTTTTTATGCAATCAAAAGCTATAATCTTTAAAACTGTATTTTTATGATCCCATCAGAATCCCATCAGAAATGCACTCTGAGATGTTCAGTTTCCTCACCTTAATGTGTTGAGCTGTTTTCTCAAACTTTTCTTTAATATTTTCTTTGCATTTACGATCCTCTTCTAATGCCTTCACTGTAGTATTGAGGTGCTCCTGGAATTGAACATAAAAGATTAAGAGATGAAACACCTACAGCAATGCGAAGACAGTTATAGCGAAGGGGTGGATTTCCAGTCCCCATCTTTTATTACACCCTGCCCATCCCAAAAAAAGCCACACACTTTAATGTTTTATTGGACCACCTTTACCATTGATTAAGGCAAGTATAAGGCTTATGCACTTGTGACTTATGCACTTGTGGCTTATGACAGAATCTTGTTTTGATGAAGAATAGGTCAGACCACTATACAGCAACGATAAACTTTAACACATCGCAAAAGTTCTTAATCGGGTTAAGATCAATCCTAGCATTACTATCTTGGAATATTCCAGTGCCATTAGGGAAGAAAAATCCATTAAAGGAATAACCCGGTCATTCAGTTTAATCAGATAGTCAGCTGACCTAATTTATGGGCGCATTCACCAGCATGGATTCAGCCACACTTTGAGCTAGACTTTATCGTAGGTATGGAGGGGATGGTAAGAGAACAGCGGGATGAAGGGGTAGGGAAGTAAGGGGATAAACAGTGAACAGATAGGTAGGCTGATCAGGCATCCTACGATGATGCTCTGAGACTCAGAATGGGGGTACCGTCTCTGTGTTTTGGTAGAGTGATTGGACCGCTCTATTCAACCTAGGAGGGAAGAGAGGGTTATAAGGATTGTTAATGGGAAGCAAGGGAAAAGAGGGAAGGAGGGCTTGAGAGAATGAGAAGAACATTGCTAGAGGGCTGGTCTGCCTTAAATCAGTTTTATGGAGTAGGTGATTGGTAATGGAGGCAACGTGAGAAGTGGTCCCGCTGCAAAACCTTTGCTAACAAGTTAACTCTATCAATATTGCTGAACTTATTGTACACCTGTCCCACTACTGTATCCCCAGATTACAGGATTGCCCTCACAAGCTTGTCGGAACTAGGCTTTATATTTAGTTATTTAAATACAGGTAGTCTTGTCAGTGTCATGTGGTTAGCATTGTAATCTCAAAAAGGTCACTGGTTCAAGTCCCGACTGGGCCACAAGGCATCTCTGTGTAGAGTTTATATGTTCTTCTTGAGTTTGCGTGGGTTTCCTCTGGGTTCTCCAGTTTCCCTCACAGTCTAAAAACAGTATAGGTGAATTGGGTAATCAACATTGGCCGTAATGTGTAAGTGAATTATCCGGCCAGATTTATCTGTACTGTCAACTGTATGAAAACAAGTTCTTAAGCTTGAGACAGCAGTAAACTCTGTCAGCTTTTGCAACTTTAACTTTGACTCCTCATCTCCACTGAGCCATTGGGTCTCTCTAGGGGGTTTAACAATTTAATTATTTATAACACAGCCTTTCTGAAAGCTTGATTGTGATTGGTTGGACGTTGTTGATTAAAATAGTTTAATAGTAGTTTGTAGTTCCTGTATACTTATGTATTAATGCACTGCTTTAATTAAACACTCACACAAGCACATGCACATGTAATGGAGGCCAGCCATTGAAGTGCTGGTCTTTAGCCTCCTTGTTAGTGCAACCAACTCCCATGCGCAAGGTTGCCGGTTCGATCCCAGCCTGGAGCGGTTTGGGTGATGAAGGACCGGCGTGGTTACGTTGGTGCCATGACCCGGATCAGAGTGAGGTTAAGGGAGATAAGTGTAATGGAGGCCAGCTAGTAAAGTGCTGTGCTGGTAAACCACACTCCTCTGACCTCTAAAGGTGGTTTAGGGACAGACGTAAGAGGCATAGTCTTTTGCCTCCTTGTTAGAGCAATCAACTCCCATGCCCAGGTCACTGATACGATCCCAGCTCGGAGAGGGCTGGGTGGTAAAGGACCGGCAGGGTTACATTGGTGCCGTGACCTGGATGGGAGTAAGGTTAAGGGAGATGAGTGTAATGGAGGCCAGCTAGTGAAGTGCTGAGCTGGTAAACCTCACTCCTCTGACCTCTAAAGGTGCTCTAGCGACAGATGTTAGAGGCATAGTCTTTTGCTTTCTTGTTAGAGCAATCAACTCCCATGCCCAGGTCACCGATTCGATCCCAGCTCGGAGGGGGTTGGGTGGTGAAGGACAGACAGGGTTACACACATACACAGGTTTGTTTTTGAGAATTGTGGAGACATTCCAAAAGTTTCCATTGTTTTTATACTGTACACACTGTATTTTCTATCACCTCCTTCTCATAAGTCACCTTCTCCTGTAAAACCTGTTATAACTATGACATTATACAAGTTTGTGTCCTGATATGCACACACAGAAACGCACACACACACACACACACCACTACCACAGATTGAAGCTGCTATATGACATAAAACATATTTGTTACTGAATTGCTATATTATATTCCTCTCCTTCTCATTACAATTCAGATAAATGGTGTAATTTGTTGTTCAAATAAAGGGTAAATGCGTAAATATGTGGTAAACTTGCGATCACCCACAAGTATTAAAAGGTGCACATCTGTGTTTTTTCCATGTTGTGTGTTCTTCGAGTTGTAGCCATGGTTGTTTAGCACTACGTGTTTATTACTATTGATAGTTCTTTGAATATAACACAAGACATCTGACTCACCTTATGTGTTGAAATGGCTTCACTGATGGGTTTAAATGTGTGATTTGTGTGTTCCTGCAGACAGGACACTTTCGAGTTTCATCGGTTTTCCAGAGTTCTTGAAGGCACTGTTCACAGACATTGTGTTTACAAGTCAGTACAACAGGAGTCTTGAAGATTTCTTGACACACAGGACATGTAAGATCTTCTGCTGAATCCATCTTCACTGCTGTCAAGAGTTTTAGCAAATCTTCACTCTGACTCTCTAGACGATGACTTCACAGAAGAATCACCACAAAAATCACAAAGTTTCCTGAAAATCCTTCTTGAAAACGTTTCTCCTTGTTCTTTTTCAATCAATTTTTCCCCCAAGAAAAAGTGAAAGTTCGACAGACAAAAGAAGGAAATGTTTTGTTGTGAAATCAGTCTTGTGTGTGAGTTTGGTGACAGTGGAGTCGTTTATCATCTTCAGTTTGTAAAAACAGGTCAGACAAGATATTTTTTTCATGATATATTTCAACAACACTCTTATAAACCTGTTTTGAACTTTCTTGCTAGAAACAACAAAACAACACTGACAGAACACAAATCAAATGAATACACTCAAGACACTTTGTGAATTTAAATTATAACCAAATACTGTCGAAAATAAGTCAGAGACAAGAGCAGCATTTACCGAAACACTAAAGCCAGATTCTGTCTCTCGTTGGTTCTGCTTCAGTCTTTATGCCAACAGTAATACAATTAAGAAGTGTGCTGATGCCTACAGTGCATCTATAAAGCACTTTAAGACTACAGAATACACAAGACATGTCTATCGTATCATTTTGAATGGGGAAAAGTGTAACGGTCAACATGGTGAATGAAGCCCCGTCTTCTAGCAAAAAAGACGGAGGGGTTCAGACAAGATGTGAGTTTCTGCAGATTTTGAGTGATTCGAAGGTTTAGAAATTATACTAAAGAAACAGCTGTTGTTTAATTTTATTGCCGATTCCTAATATTACATTTAATCATACGTTTTGCAAGCAGTTTTGGAGAATTTGATGTTTCTCCATTCAGACAGAATGTCCGAGCATACTCTCCGGGAGGCATTTCCATGATGGCCACCAAGTGAAATGACTTGCCATAAAGAGAAATATTTAGCACTCTAAATAACTATATTTTTATTTTATATGTTACAGTCTTATTCCAAAATGGATTAAATTATTTCCTCAAAATTCTACACAAAATAAAAAGATTTTTGGGGGGGTATTGTGTGAAGAATTTTGAGGAAATAAATGAATTTAATC
>CAIGQQ010029334.1:5064-16658 GCA_903798035.1 Danio albolineatus
AATAATAATAATAATAATAATAATAATAATAATAATAATAATAATAAAAATAATAATAACAATAGTAATAATAATAATAATAATAATAATAATAATAATAATAACAATAATAATAACAATAGTAATAATAATAATAATAGTAGTAATAATGATAATAATAATAATAATAATAATAATAATAACAATAGTAATAATAATAATAAAAAAATAATAATAGTAATAATAACAATAGTAATAATAATAATAATAGTAATAATAATAATAATAACAATAGTAATAAAAATAATAATAATAATATTAATAATAATAATAGTAGTAATAATAATAGTAATAATAATAATAATAATAATAATAATAATAATAATAAATATTTCACTTTCCAGCAACCAACATTTTGCTGATATGTTATGTTTTTTTTCATTATTTAGAATGTTTTATAGTTGATATGGTGGATATTATTGTATTTCTGTGTATATATTATCAGGTTATGAGATGACTTTGTTATGATATGAAATGTTTGGATGGAATTTTTAAAACAGCATTTATTAGAATGTTTGAAACACAATACATGTCTTTACTGTCTTTTTAATTAATGATATGCATGGTTAGTGAGAAAATGTAATGCGCTATATATATTTGCTTTTGCCCCCCACCCCCATTTTCTGTTTAACAGAGAGATTTTTTCAACACATTTCTAAACCTGATAGTTTTAATAACTCATCTCTAATAACTGATTTATTTTATCTTTGCCCTGATGACAGTAAATAACATTTGACTGTATATTTTTCAAGATACTAGTATTCAGCTTAAAGTGGCATTTAAAGACTTAACTAGGTTAATTAGGTTAAATAGGCAAATTAAGGTAAAGAGGCTAATAATTCTGACCTTAAAATGTTTATTAAAAAATTAAAACCTGATTTTTTTTCCTAGCCAAAATAAAAGACTTTCTCCAGAATAAAAAAATATTTTAGAAAATACTGTGAATGTTTTAACAATTTTTGTATTTTTTGCTCTGTTCAACATCATTTAAGAAATATTAGAAAAATAAATAGACTTCAGCTGTAGTTATTTCATTTATTTATTTGTTTTAAGGAAAATTATCTCTTTTATTTTTTACACAAAAGTACCCCCAAAATGAAATATTTTTGAACATGTTCAAATCTAAAACATTAGTTGTTTTCTCATAGTTTAGGAGAAGGTATGTTTTACATAGCATAATTTCACCGAAACAGGTGATATTTTTACATCATAATATTTAATTGCATTTAATTAGCATATAATTCAGCACATAAAAAAAAATAAATCACATACTCGCATGTTTATTCCTGGTTTCTAAAATACAGAATCGGCCATAAAAAATCAAGATCAGTGTCATTATAGATGAGTTGTATTAAATGGGGTCTAAAATTTAATTCATTCACTTAAAGGTCAGAGAGTTTGCTCAAGCCTCACATAATGTTTGTTTTTAATTATTTTTATTTCTAATTATTGTTTTATTTTGTTCTGAACTTTTCATAGCGGTGGTTATTATATTGCATATAATTAAATTGCGTTAAATCACTAGCGACTCTTTACAGTAGTGCTGTCTTACCATCAATCTGTATTTAGTAAATATACAGTAAGTTTAAAAAGTCGCCAATCAGTTTTACTGGTTGAAAAGTGCTGATGAGAACTAAAAATATATGAAAAGAGTCTTAAAAGGTATTGAATTTCACTCTCTGATTCCCGTATATGTCCTGTTTTTGTGATGTGATTATTGCATTTGCGCACGTTGCGATATCGATGCTGAAACGATATAGTGTGCAGTCCTAATCCTCATGCAGTTTCATGCAGTTATCATCAGATCAAAGATGATTTCAATGGAGCTGCAGGAAAGTTTCATGCTTTTTCCAGTGCTGGCCGTCTTCCCATGAGAAACATATATCAGCACTGCCATCAAAACCTCAGGATAACCTCACAACTTTGCTTTTCCATGGAAAGAGCTGCTGATTTTTTAATTTTACTTTAATAAATGCAGTAATGATCTGCTCTGTGACCCCCAATCGTCAATAGATGAAGGCCACTGCAGAGTAATTGAGGGATAATGTAGAGTCATTAGCACAAAATAAACCCCAACCACCACAATAAAACTAGATCAGTCACAGATGTGGCCTTTAAGAGTCACGTAATCGGTTTTTAAACATGCCTGTGTTCATTAAAGCTCTAGGAAATCAGTTTGTGTTTCCCCAAGTTCTGTGTTTTTTTCTATTATTGATATTTATGTATTTATTTATTATTTATGAACTATATGGTGGGCGTCACGGTGGCACAGTGGGTAGCACGATCGCCTCGCAGCAATAAGTTCACTGGTTCGAGTCTCAGGTGGTGTTTCCTAGTAATGTGTTGCAGCTGGAAGGGCATCCGCTGTGTAAAACACATGCTGGATAAGTTGGCGGTTCATTCCGCTGTGGCGACCCCAGATTAATAATGGGACTAAGCCGACAAGAAAATGAGTGAATGGAACATACCTGCCAACACTCCCGTTTTTTCCGGGAGTCTCCCGTATTTCACATCCATCTCCCGCCACCCTCCCGTTTTGTTATTTCTCCCGGGAAACTCCTGTAATTCGTACGTCCCAATGCAGTTTCAAAAAAAGCGCTTTTGTTCATGTTTGTCAAGTTGCCAGATCTTGAATGAAGTTCATTACCGCACACAATTGATGCAATATTCAAATCTTGTAACACATTTTACCTCAATCTGGCAACACAAGTTACAACTCAGGTGAGCTGTTGATTACTCTGCAGGAGGTAGATGCGGGACTTGAACGGTGGCAGTAGCAACAAGCAGCTGCTTTAGTAGTAGAACACATGATGGAAGGAAAAGAGTCAGGTTGTGCCTCGGCAAAGAAAAAAATATACATCTAAATTTAACAGCAGCTGGACGGAAGAATTCATTTTTGTGTCTAGCAGCCACCTTGTGTCGTATTGATTTTAATGTCGGACACGGTGGGAAAAACGACATCACTCATCATGTGAAATCACAACGGCACTAAAATTGTAAATTATGTTAAAATTATTAATAATGTTAAATTCCTTTGAGAGTTTATTGTTATTGTTTCGCTTTACAAGACCTCATTTTGTCACCAGGAGCCATGGATATTGCTTTGGGCTCATTTGTATGTTTATTTAGTTTTTTGTATTTGTATTTTTAATCTGAAAAACCATCACCATTCTACTGAAGAAAAAAAATGCACTACTGTCACTAAGTCACAATAAAACATTAAAAAACTGATGTGAGAAAATCATTTTGCTATATGTCTTCATTTGTATGTTATGTAAATTACCCCCCCCCCCCTCCCCCCGGTTGATAGTCTTCCGGAATTTCAAAACCAAATGTTGGCAGGTATGGAATGGACTATATGGTAGGGCTGCACGATAGTGGATGTATATGTGTTTTGCGGTGTTGTTGTTAAGTATTGCCGTATTTTGTATGATATAACATTTGACTACACTGTAAAACAATGTCTGTTAATGAAAAGTTTGTGTATTTTGTGATTCTCAAGTGTTTACCTGTTGTTTACGGTTGTGAATTGCATTATGGGATGCTGATCTCTGCTCTGTCGACTTTTGATGTTGAAAATTTAACTCTACAGTTTAACAAAGTGACTTTTAGTGACATTTTAGTCGTTTAAAATTAATAATGTGTATAAAAAAATATGATGTGTAGGGAAATAAGTCTGTAAATGAACAGAAAATGTACTGGCAGTCTATTACAAGGTTTTTGTAGCGTAATATACAACATCAACCCAGACAAAGGGCGCTATCATACACCCACAAGACGTGTTTAGCACGATTTGTTGCTATTTTCAGACCAGCACAACTCTAGTTTTCACATTTTGCACCACTTTGTTTTAATAACAAATGCATTTGCTCTGCTTTGTGGACTGATGGGTGTGCTGGTCTATAAAGGAGGTGTGTTAAGGTGCATTGTTGGTGCATTGCTATTTTGAGGAACTGAAATAGACCACGCTATTGACCAAGTAAAAGCTGCTCCAGCACAGAGTCTAGCACAGAGTGTGGGTTCAAACACTTATACATTGATTAATACACACAGGATGTGCAGCATATCTTTACATATGAAAAAAATAAAGGATTAAAATGTTACAAAAATGATTATTTTAAATATTTTTTACATAAATATAAACAGCACTGCCTCCATGCCTCATTTCGGGAGGCTTTTTCAGTTTATTCATGACAATCTGCATTTGTAAATTGTTATTATTATTATCAGCAGTATTATTTATTATATACATATTTATATTTGTTTTAATAAAAACAAGTGTAGAGTTGTCCACCTGTGGGGTTTTGGAGACGTCTGCATCACCATATGGGGCATAAGAACAGTACGTGTGTTTGGATATAACTCAGTTGTTTGAGCACACTTCATTATCCTTGTTCATTTATTCCTTTGCTGGAGATTAGAGCTGAATTTAGAAATAGTTTTGAACAAATTAAATATGTCAGCTAATGGATGTCCTCAGTGGAGTGAGTTTCCACCGTTTCCTCGCTCCACCAAAGTAAAGGAGTAAAGAGTAATAGTAAAGAGGCTGAATGGAGGAGGCTCGTTCTTTATCCTTGCGCTGCAGATGCTCTGTTTAACTGTTTTCTCGCTACAAAGTCCGCCATGTAAACAGCAAATGCACCATTTTTATGACACAACTGACTCTTAAAGGGAATGAGAGATGACACTCTGATTGGTTTAATGCACGTTATGCTCAAAACACACCCAGAACTCATTAAGAGAATAAGCACAGCCCTGTTAGACCATACACTGGGTGCAGATCGTATTTATCCAAAAAATACATGCAAAGTGCGCCTGAGCCCAAAACTGAAGAGGAGATGTGACTTTTGGGGACTGTTTCTTACGGATTTATTAATCATTCTTAAAGTTTAATGAACACAAACTGTGGTAGATTATTAAAGACACAAACCCCTCACTGCACGACAGCTGCACCTTCAGCAAACCTCCTCATTCCTGCAGCACAAGGACTTCATGATTGTTTATGAGCGTCAACAGTGGCTGATCTGTTTGGGGGAATATCTGACAGTGTGTCACTGCATATCAAACCAATAAAACCATATAATGATATTAAGAAATGTCCTCTGTGCTGAGCGAGGGCACTTCTCTT
This sequence comes from Danio albolineatus, assembly GCA_903798035.1. Taxonomy (NCBI): domain Eukaryota; kingdom Metazoa; phylum Chordata; class Actinopteri; order Cypriniformes; family Danionidae; genus Danio; species Danio albolineatus. The sequence goes on from CAIGQQ010029334.1 coordinate 10,232, forward strand.
AAACTGAACAGCGCATCATCGATGACGTAAGCGTGCTTAGGCCTGAATGTAAGTGCGGGCTGTCGGGGGAGACGGGAGGGGAGACACATCACACACATTTTAATCATCACTTGACTTTTTTTATAAGCATTTGATAAGAATTGGTAGGCAAAATAATAATATATCAAAATGAAAAATAAGAGTATTTTTTTGACCCCACCAGCAGGTTATTTAGCTAATTTTAAGGAAAAACTCACTTTATTTTGACTCACTATTTCTTAAAACAAGACAGTATTTTTTACTGGTGTAGAAAAAGCTTCTTGATTTAAGATGTTTTCGATATTCAGGCTAGAATCAAGACTAAAACTCCAAGTTAGAAAATGATTTTATTTTTCAGTGTGTGTGAAGAGTTGAGGAGTCAATCCGAGTGAGCTCTAATAAATAGTCCACGTCTCTCCTTCTGTTCTGTGGTGTTGTTTTCTGCATCATGTTTATAATATCAGTGCTTTGACATCAGTTTTTGCTCATATTTCCAGGGTAGTCAGAGCTCAGTGTCTGTGGACGGGCCGAGCGTCGGATGTGCCAAGAGTTACGATGCTGTCGTGTTCGACGTGCTCAAAGTGACGCCAGAGGAGTTTGCAGTGAGTAAAACTAACAGCGTTATTAATTGTTCTGTGTTCAATCCATTTAATTTTGTACAAACGATTAAGTTAACTTAATCGATTCTTGTCGGGGGAACATGAAGGAATTATTATTATTATTATTATTATTATTATTATTATTATTGACAGAGAGGAGACAAACTAAAGTTAATAAAATAATATAAAATAAAGAAACAACAAATAATACCAAATAACAACAAAAAAGAAGAAGTAAATTGAAATGGAAATAAAAGTAAACTAAAATTAAAAAAAATAAAAATAACAGTTTGTCAAAAAGTGAACTGGACTGCGTTGCGTTCTCTTTTGGCAAGATGCTTGATTTTTAATCAGTTGGACAATAATTTCACACAATCACGCAATCATTTCCCCCTTGTTTTAAACAGTGGGCCAGTGATGTGCTGCATTTCCTTAGTTTGGAAAAAATAAGACTTAATTTAAATGGTTCCGGGTCCAAGTTCACTGCCATGTAGCATCCTTTCATTACTTTCAAAGTCAAATGTAACTGTGTGTGGACAAAATAATGCTGGTGCTTTTAGGTTTTGCTTGTATTATATTGTTATTGTCTTTGTTTTTTTTTTTGTCTCTGTTGATATGTACACTGTTAAAGCACTATGTTTACATTTATGTTGTGTTGTTAGTCAAAAAAACATACTTTCATTAATCAACAACTATTTAAATAAAAAAGGGGAAAAATTAAATAATAATAAACATGAAAAAACAATATATATATATTTTTTTTTCTCATGAGACAATAATGGGGGGGGAAATTAATTAAAATTAATTTAACAATATAAGATAAAATAAAGAAAAAACAAAAAATGACATTATAAAATGACAAAAAAGAAGTAAATTTTAAATGGAAAATCGTTAACATTATTATTATCATTATTATTATTATTATTAATATTATTAATATTATTATTATTATTATTATTAATAATAATACATTTTATTTGTAATGCACTTTTCTCAAGCTCAAAGCACTTTAAGGCAAAAAAACAATAAAACAGTAAAAACACTAAGTAGGAAAGTATAACAATAAGTAAGGTAACAATAGATCACACATTAAAAATTTTATTAAATAAATAAAAAAAAAAATTAGCGAAAATAAAAAACTAGCGAAACAAATTAGCAAAAATAAATATAACAGAACAACATAAAACCAAAGAATTAAAATAAAATGAAATGTGAAACTAGAATAAAAAAGAAAAACAAAATAATAATTAAAAAAATGAAGTAATAAATTAAAATTAAATATAAGCTAAAATAAATAATAAACAAAACAGAAGATACTACTATTTACTGGTAGTCATTTACATAATAGTCACAAAAAATGCATGCGTAAAATCTAATCTACAAAGAATATTCTTCAAAGCATTTGTCCTCGCTCTTACTCAGGCTGTAAATAAAATAAATAAATACAAATAAAATAATGATAAAATATTTAAATAAAAAAAAATAGATGAATACAAAAAAAAAAATATTAAAGTAAAAAAATGCATGTGTAAAAAAAAAAATTAATAAATAAATTGTGTGTGTTCTAATCTACAAAGATTTATCTTCAAAACTTTTGTCCTCACTCTTACTCGGGCTGTAAATCAAATAAGATAAAGTAAAAAAAAAAAAGAAATGAATAAAATAAAATAAAAATGAAAATAAACATAAATAAATAAATGAAAAAAAAAATTAAAATAAATACAATTAACATAAAATAAAATTTAAATAAAAAAAAAATCATAAAAAAAAATTGCATATTAAAGTCAAAAATTGCTATAAAATAAAATAATTTTAAATAAAATCAAATTAAATTAAATCAATTAAATTCATTCAAATAAATAAAATGAACTAAATAAATAAATAAAACTAAATAAATAAATAAATAAAATTGCATATTAAATTAAACAATGCAATAAATAAAATAAATTAATTTAAAATAAACTCAAATAAAAATAAAGTAAATAAAAACATTTAATTAAAACAAAATAAGTTATTTTAAAATGATTTCAAAATAATTAATTTAAAATAAATAAATAAATAAAATTGCATATTAAAGTAAAAATAATGCAATAAATAAAATAAAATATATATTTTTTAAAAAAATAATAAATTGCCTAATAAAGTCAAAAAATGCATGTGGTAAAAAAACAAAAACAATGTTTTTATTCTAATCTACAAAGAATCATCTTCAAAACGTTTGTCCTCACTCTTACTCGGGCCGTAAATTCAATTAAATTATTCCCTCTATAAGGAATATTGCCTTGAATTTAGTATATTTATAATATTTATAATCTGCCATTTGCACTGTATTCTTGAATTGCCTTGTTCACAAAACACACGAGTGATGCTGTGCTAATATTAATAACATAGAAGCTCACTGAAAAGTTACAGAACAGGATGTTTTCCTATGATTTGGACTGATTGAGGGGTTTTAGAGAGTTTATTACCCACAATTCACTCCTGCTCATATTATTGAGCTGAAAATGTTTGAACTGAGCTGCTTCTTTGTGCTGATTTTTATGATGAATTGTTTTGGTTGGTTTTGTCGTTTCCCATAATGTCTTCAGTAACTCAGTGCTGGAAAATGAGCTCATGGCTGTGATTACTCTCTGTTCTCGTTCTGAGTGATGAAAGTGGGATTTATTTTGGTCTTTGTGTGTGTTTTTCAGAGCCAGATTACTCTGATGGACGCCCCGGTGTTTAAAGCCATTCAGCCAGAGGTGAGACGGAAGTCACACCTCATATTAATGCATTGATTTATATACAACTTTAATTATTTATTTATTTATTTATTTTTTATCGTATTATTAATTTGTTTATTTGATATTTTGTTTTCTTTCATATTTTTAGATTGTATTTTAAGCTTATTTTTATTATAATATATTTAATTGGCCTTATATTTAGTTTGTTTGTTTTAATTAAATTAAAATGTATTTGTTTTTATTTTATTTTAATATAATTTAATAATAATAATAATAATAATAATAATAATAATAATTATTATTATTATTATTATTATTATTATTATTATTATTATTATTATTTTATTAAATTTAAATTAATTTAAATTATTTATTTATTATTATTTAATTTAATAAAATGTTTTACTTATTATTATAAGTTTATGTACTTTGTTTAACTTTTATATTATCTTTATTGTATGTTTCCATATCATTACATATTATTTATCTTTGTTTATTTATGTTTTTTTAATTAAAATATTTATATAGATATTTCTTGTTTAATTAGTTTATTATGTTTATATTATTTTTGTTTTATTTTAGCCTTTTCATTTGATTTAATTAATTTGATTGTATTTATTTAATATTTAAAAATATTTATTTTATTTTATATTCTCTGTGCATTAATATTACTTTAAAATTTTTTTTTGCAATTGTATCATTTAAATTACTTTTGTCTTTTTTTTGTTATTTTGTTTTACTATATTTTCTAAAATTTTATTGTATTTATATTATTTTCTAACTTTTTATAATTCTTGTTATTTTATGAAATTCATTATTTTATATTTAGTTTTTATATTATTTGAAATATGTATTATTATTATTATTATTATTATTATTATTATTATTATTATTATTATTATTATTATTATTATTAATTTATTTATTTTTATATATTATTGAATTTTAATTAATTGTATTTCATTTAATGTTTTATTATTATTATTATTATTATTATTATTATTATTATTATTATTATTATTATTATGAAATAGAATGTCTATTTTTTTATTTACTTTTATTTAACTTTATTTTATCTTTGTTTCCATATCGTTATATTTTATTTATCTTTTGTTTATTTTTATTTCTTGTATTTATAGATATTCCATGTTTTTAATTTTATTTATTATTTTTATATAATTTTGTTTTATTTTAGCCTTTTCATTTGATTTAATTAATTTGATTGTATCTGTTTAATATATTTTTAAATATTTTATGGACTGTGCATTAATATTGCTTCATTTTTCTTTTGTGTTTGCTATTTTGTCGCATTGTATTTTGTATAAAATTCTATTTATTTTAATAATTATTTTAGAATTAAATGCAATCATATTTAGTTTTTCAATTACTTGAAATGTTTTTTATTGTTTCATTTAAATTACGTTAATTTTAATAATTTTTATGTTGATTTTATTATTTTATTTTTCATAACTATTTAATAATTTTCAATGAACTTTTAGTATTTTATGAAGTTTTTGATTTTAACTTCAAATTTTTACAAAGAATTTTATGTGATTATGTGATTTTATTTATTACATTATTATTTATTATTTATTTATTATTTATTTTCTATCCTGGATGATGATTGGCCACATTTCTGGTCATGCTAAAGTGCACAGTATTTTTTAGCCATTTTTATCTGCGTGCACATGAGCAGGATTACATCATTTGTCTCCTACGAGAGGAACGTGTCTGTTGAAAATGTTGTATTCTCTTATGTTAATAATGTAATTGAAGCATAAACCTCCTTCTTTCATAGTTTACGCTACTATTTTGAGTATCAAACAACTCTTGTTTGGATTGAGCGAGTGTTTAGACGGTCAGTTGTGCTGCAGACTTTGCAAATGAAACGCTTTGGCAGAATTTTCCAGCAATCTCCCCGTTTTTCATTAGTGATGTTTATACACCGTTTGAGGAAGAGAATAATATTTCCCTATCAGTTGATTATCTTTGCTGGAGTAAATGACTGTGAAAGAGCCTCTAGTTTTTCTTCCAGCCTGGCATGTAAAAGTGTGGTAAAACATGATGCAGGATTATGGCATTATTGTCCGAAAATAATCATCTTCGTAACGCTTGACCTCATGTTTTCTCTGGCCATTTTTCACTTTCATTCCAAGTGAGTTCCATGCAAGTTCTGCTTTTGTAACAAGTTTGCTCTGTGTTCCTCTTTCATTCCAAGTTTGTTTCATGTGTGTTCCAGTTTTGTTTCATGCATGTTTCACTTTTGTTCCATGTGTGTTTCATGTTCATTCAACTTTTGTTCTATGCACATTCTACTTTAGTTTGAAGTGTCTTTTGTTGCAAGTGTGCTTTGTATGTTCCTCTCTCATTCCAAGTTTGTGGCATGTGTGTTCCATTTTTTAAAAGTTTCTTGCATGTTGCACTTTTGCTCAATGTGTCCCATTTTCATTCCATACGTGTTTCATTTACATTCCACTTTTGTTCCATACACATTTTACTTTTGTTCCAAGTGCATTTCATACATACCATTCTTCTTTTGTTACAAGTGTGCTCTGTTACACTTTCCTTCCAAGTGTGTTCCACTTTCGCCTCAAATGTTTCAAGTTTGTTCCATGCATTCAGCTTTTATGCCAAGTGTTCCACATTCACTTCAAGTGTGTTTCTTTGTTCTACTTTCATTCCATGCTTGTTACACTTCGTTCCATGTGTGTTGCACTTTTTCACATGCGTTCCTTGTATGTTGCACTTTCGTTTCATATGCGTTCCTTGTATGTTGCACGTTTGTTTCACATGCGTTCCTTGTATGTTGCACTTTTGTTTCACATGCGTTCCTTGTATGTTGCACTGTCGTTTCACACGTGTTCCATGTATGTTGCACTTTCACTTCACATGCGTTCCTTGTATGTTGCACTTTTGTTTTACACGCGTTCCATGTATGTTGCGCTTTCATTTCACATACGTTCCTTGTATGTTGCATGCGTTCCATGTATATTGCGCTTTCGTTTCACATACGTCCCTTGTATGTTGCACTTTCGTTTCACATGCGTTCCTTGTATGTTGCTCTTTCGTTTCACATGCGTTTCTTGT
>CAIGQQ010029335.1:9094-19663 GCA_903798035.1 Danio albolineatus
TGTGTGTGTGTGTGTGTGTGTGTGTGTGTGTGTGTGTGTGTGTGTGTGTGTGTGTGTGTGTTGTTTTCATTTGAAGATATCCTCACAGCAAGATAAAATATTTGACAAATAACATTTCAGAGGCTGTAAGAAACTTGTTTTGGGAGAATGCATCCTGAAATATAAGTGTAAAATATCGATATTTATTTATTTTAAAGTGAATTTTATGTTTTGACTTAGTTAAAATAACACAAGAGCTACTACTTTTTAATATACCTAAACATTTTTTAAATCAAGATACATTTATGAGAAGAAAAATGACTTTAGGTTTTGTTTAATAAATCATGTCCCAAGTGCTTTTTAACAGAGAGTTATTTGTCAACATATTATTAAACATAGTAGCTTTAATACCTAATGTCTTTTTGTCTTTGCCATGATGCCAGTACATAATATTTTAGTAATTTTGGAAGATACTAGTATTCACTTTAAAGTGCAGTTTAATATATATACTACATGACAAAAGTCTTGTCGCTTATCCAAGTTTTAGGAACAACAAATAATAACTTGACTTCTAGTTGATCATTTGGTATCAGAAGTGGCTTATATGAAGACAAAGGCCTCTAGATTACACTTATTTTACCAAAATAAAATATGATCATGCCTTGATTTTGAATGATTTCATGAGGACAGTAAGGTCTGACTTTGCTTAGACTAAAGTCTCGTCACTGAACAGAAATAATGACAGTATAGAATAAAAAGTCATGCTGCAGTGGAAACAGAATGAATATTGTGTGTGACTCCCATGAGCTTGGAGGACTGCATCCACACATCTCTGCAATGACTCAAATAACTTATTAATAAAGTCATCTGGAATGGCAAAGAAAGCTTCTTGCAGGAAGTTCATCAAGATTCTTTGAATTCATCTTCAATGCCTTTTCAATCTTACCCCAGACATGCTCTATAATGTTCATGTCTGGTGACTGGGCTGGCCAATTTTGAAGCACCTTGACCTTCTTTGCTTTCAGGAGCTTTGATGTGGAGGCTGAAGTATGAGAAGGAGCGCTATCCTGCTGAAGAATTTGCCCTCTCCTGTAGTTTGTGATGTAATGGGCAGCACAAATGTCTTGATACCTCAGGCTGCTGATGTTGCCATCCACTCTGCAGATCTCTCACACACCCCCATACTGAATGTAACCCCAAACCATGATTTTTCCTTCACCAAACTTGACTGATTTCTGTGAGAATCTTGGGTCCATGCGGGTTCCAGTAGGTCTTCTGCAGTATTTGTGATGATTGAGATGCAGTTCAATAGATGATTCATTAGAAAATCTACCTTCTGCCACTTTTCCAAATGATCAACTAGAAGTCAAGTTATTTGTTGCTCTTACAACTGGGATCCACGACAGGACTTTTGTCAGGTAGTGTATATAAATAAATGATAGAAAATACAGTGATATTTTTTTCAGAGGACTTTTTCTTAGTATCATTTTGATAACTTTTACTGAAAATGGGGTGAAACACTGAAGAACATATTTTTTTAATGTACAAAAAATATTGTGATAATAAAAATACAAAACACAATAATGCAAGACCTGCAGTTTATTTTCCTTAAAGGGCACCTATTATGCAAAATCCCTTTTATAAGGGCTTTAAACACAGTTATGTGGCAACCGCCTGTGGATATAACCAGCTTCCAATTGTAAACATGTATTCATTTTATTTGTTATTATCACACTTGATAAACATAGTCCTCAGAAACACTTTTATTGACGTTCGCCCTTTGGGGGAAAGCCCTGCCAACTAGTGACGGTCTCTCCCTTATTTTTAAAACTGCCATTATGCTGACACACAGGCATTTGTAGCTCCGCCTTCATTTGAAACAATAGCAAATCTCATTTGAATTTAAATTTAAAGCAACAGTCACCAAAATGCCTCAATTAGGATTAAAGCCTAAAAGGGTCAGTTTCAAAGAGTTATAACACATTATCTATGAGGTATTTTGAGCTGAAACTTCACATACACACTCTAGAGACATCAGAGACTTATTTTAGAACCATAATAGGGTCCCTGTAAGGCAATGTATTGTCATTTGATTTAATTATAGTTCGTTTTTTTATTATTTTTTACAAAAAACAACAGAAATATTAAGAAAAAGGTTTTCTTTCTACTAAATTTGTCTGAACAGCAGTGACACTCTGTGAGGAAAAAGCTGAGAGATAGAAAATCTGTGTTTTTGATCATGGATGGATGTGTTACGGCTGGGTGTGACGATAACAACGGGAGGCGAGGATTCAAATGCAGTATTTTAAATAGAGAACAGTATGGCAACTTACAGGGCAAAGCCAAATCATAGTCATGCAGGCAAAAAGATCACAAGGGCTGGCGGCAGGCAAGAATAACAAAAAGCAAGGGCTATGGTCAAAAAACACAGACAAGCAGGAACAAGGAAACGCGTTGTATGGTCACTCTAACAGATCGCAATACTCAGCAATCAGGATGAGTGTATGTGCTGTTTATGTAGTGTGTGTAATCAGTCCAGCAGCAGCTTCAGCTGTGAGAATTTAATCAGATGGTGACTTGGAGCAGGTGTTTGTGTGTGTTGCATGACTGGATCTGTAGTCCGTATATAAGCAGATTTGTAGTTCATGGAATGTGTGTGTGAACCAGCGATCTCTGACAGAGGAGAGATCACTGGTGATCGTGACAGGATGTAAGAGACCTCCAAAGCAAAATTAGGATCCTTCAAAACAGCACTTTTGCTCTCTAGATAGTGCTATAAGATAATTCTGCTGGACTTTTTTCTCCTTTTTCTATTGTAAGGCATGTGGACCTTTAGTGTCTGATCATTAACACAGCATCAGCTCACATCATTAATTTCTGAAGCTCAAAATCTACAGGACGACACAAACAACGAGCCTTCAACAATTCAAGTTAGATGTCTGTTCAAATCACAAGCACTACTAACGCAAACCTCTTAAAACACCCCTAATAGCAGACTGTTGGATGGATATCGATACAGCGCTGCCTTGCAAGCATAAAAAGACACATAAAGCATGTAAAAGTGCATACATCCACTCACACACACAAATATACATCCACTCACACACACAAATAAACACAGGCAGAAAATCAATAGCAGCAATAACGGAATGGGGTGCATTTACAACGAGACCTGTAAGCACACTTTTGTTATGGATTATTGTGAATATGATTTTAAGCTGGCACCAGAAGTTAAACAGCCAGATGAATCTAGAACATTCACTAACTGAGCGCTCTGTTCGCTCTTGGTGATTTATTTACTTGAAAACATGGAGCTTTTCAAACATATATATTTCAATTGTTACTTTTCAAGAGTTCACACTTAGCTGATCATTGGTAATAAGCAAGTTTGGCATGCCGTCCCGGGAGAGAGCCCTAAGCGCATAAGATCCTCGAGCCCGGGGCTCCCTCCCATTTGCAGGAGGGGAGTTTGAGCTCAGATAGATCTCGAGAACCCCCCGCCCTTCTGCTGCTTAAGAATTGCTCTGAGGGTATGCTGCAGGTGGAATTTGACTATGGTGCTGATTTGTTTTAGTCAATTTACTTATGTCTCATGTTTTGGACTGTGGGAGGAAACCAAAGGACCCGGGAAAAACCCACGCGAGCACGGGGAGAACATGAACTCAGCACAGAAATTTCAACTGGCAGGGTAGAGACCCGAACCAGAGGCATTCCTGCTGTGAGGCAACAGTGTAGCCACTGGGCCGCCGTGCTGCCCTATAGAGGAAAAAGGAGGAGAGGGGGTGGAAGGGGGGATTCTTCAAGATGAAGATGACTAAGGTAAGATGCTTTGGTTGTTTATACTAATTTGGGAATAGTCTGATTGGTGGATTGTGCATTAGCTTGACTCTGGGCCAGCCGTGTCAATCATAAGCACGCGCTCCTCTCGAAATTAGTTTATAAATAAACTTCACTTAATCAGCAAAGACACTAAACTAATTAAGAGCTTTATGATTAGAAATATTTTATTAAATTTTTTAAATTTTTTATCATTCTTTATTTTATTTTTTTTATTACAGATGATTTCCATTTTTTTAAAATGCGCTAGTTTGGTATGGTGAAACAAAATATCTTCGGCTTAGTCCCTTTATTCATCAGGGATGATGAATCACAGTGGAATGAACTACCAAATTATCCAGTATATGTTTTACGCAGCAGATGCCTTTTCAAACGCAACCCAGTAGTAGGAAACAAACATACACACTCATTCACACACACACAAATACACTACAGCAAATTTAGTTTATTCAATTCACCTGTAGCGCATGTGCTTGGACTGTGGGGGAAACCGGAGCACCCGGAGGAAACCCACACCAACACGGGGAGAACATGAACTCCACACAGAAATGCCAACTGACCCAGCTGGGGCTCGGACCATAGACTTTCCTGCTATGAGGTGACAGTGCTAATCACTGATCCACTACACCACCCCAAAATGTCTTACACACACACAAAAAAGTTTAAAAACGACGCAGCATGATTGTTTTGAACACTGATAATAATGTTGTTTCTGGGCCATTAAATCAAAATTAGCATGATTTCTGAAAGACTGTTTTACACTGAAGACTGGAGTAATAATGCTGAATATTTGTGCTAATGATTCTGTTTTACATCACAGAAATAAATGACATTTTAAAATATGTTCATATAGTCACTTAAAATGTAATAATATTTACTATTTTTTTATTTCTGAATTTTTGATCCAATGAATGCATCTTAGGTAAACATACGTGAATTAAAAAAATTATATGAAATAAACAAATATAAATTAAAAAAGAATGAAAATAAATGTAAATAAAAAATAAATAACAAAATACAAATAAATAAATAAATAAATAAAAATTAAAAAAATACAAATGAATAAATAAATAAAAATGAATAAAATACAAATAAATAAATAAAATACTAATAAATAAATAAATAAATAAATAAAATACAAATAAATAAATAAAATAAATAAAATACAAATAAATAAATAAAATACAAATAAATAAATAAAATACAAATAAATAAATAAATAAAAAATAATAAAATACAAATAAATACATACAATACAAATAAATAAATAAATAAATAAATAAAATACAAATAAATAAATAAATAAAGTAATTAAGAAGGCAGAATGGTGGCACAGTGGGTAGCGTCGACTCACAGCAAGAAGGTCCCTTGTCTGAGCCTCGGCTGGGTCAGTTGGCGCTTCTGTGTGGAGTTTGCATGTTCTCTCCATGTTGGCGTGGGTTTCCTCCGGGTGCTCCGGTTTCCCCCACAAGTCCAAAGACATGCGCTATAGGTGAATTGGGTAGGCTAAATTGTCTGTAATGTATGTGTGTGAATGAGTGTGTATGGATGTTTCTCAGTGATGGGTTGCAGCTGGAAGGACATCTGCTGCGTAAAATATATGTTGGATAAGTTGGTGGTTCATTCCGCTGTGGCGACCCCGGATTAATATTATTTTTACTTAGCCGAAAAAAAAAATGAATAAAATAAATAAATAAAATGTAAAAAAAAATTCTAATATTATATAAGAAAATTATATAAAATTAAAAAAAATTAAATAAAAATAAAATAAATACATGTAAATATAAATAAAAAACAAAAATAAATATGAAATGTATATATTTTTTATTTATATTGGAGTAGAGTGAAACATTTAAATATTATATCTAATTTATTTTTGAAGTTCAGTTGTAAACAAGTTCCAGAAATATATATTATTTTTTATGTATCAGTTAAAACTGTTCCTAAAGACTGAAAGCTTCAGTATGTGTTTCATTGACCACTCAAAAATACTAAAAGAAGCCTCGGTGCAGCATTTCATATATTTAAAAAACATTTGATGAATACATTTAAGCCGTTTTCAATTTTGATCATGATTATTCTAGATGCCGTTCTCATGAAATCAAATCAACACACTGCACAGAACATAAAATACAGTAATAACACAGCAGAATAGAGGAAACTTTTTAACTTTCTGAACTCTAGATAGATCATTACAAAACCATTTACAAACCAACATTCCATGTAACACAGAACATGTTGGACCTTCTTTACTCACAATCTCCAAAATAAAATGAATCAAACTGATGCATAACAATATTACAGCATCCCGAGCAGAGATATATAGGAGCAGGAGAACAAAGAGGGAAAATCTAATTAAAAGCATAAACTCTAGCGCGCTCTATATCCCTGCACCTCTTTCTCACACATGCTATAATCTTTTATGAAAAGTAAATAAATTAATAAATGAATAAATATAAATATTTAAATACAAATAAACAAATTAAATAAATGTATAAATGTATATATATATATATATATATATACACATATATATAAAACATAAATAAAAATTAAAATTAAAATTAAAATAAATAAATCGTTTTGGAAAATCAGATAAATAAAAACGAATAAATAATTAAATACAAATAAATTAATAAAAATGAATAACGTACAAATAAACAAAACAAATAAAAATAAAAATGAATATAAAAATAAATGTAAATAACCAATGTATATTATATGAACTCTATCTTTCTACCACATGTTCTAATCTTTTATGAAAAGTAAATAAATAAATAAATACAAATAAACCAAAAAAATATGAATATATACAAAAAATAAATAAATATAAATAATATATATAAATTAAAATAAAAATAAATAAATAGTTTTGGAAAATTAAATAAATTAAAAATAATAAATAACTAAATGCGAATAAACAAATAAAAAAACAAAACAAATGAATACATAAAAAATAAATAAATATAAATAAAATATTTAAATAAAAATAAAAATAAATAAATCATTTTGGAAAATCAAATAAATTAAAATTAATAAACAATTAAATACAAACAAATTAATACAAATGAATTACATACAAATAAATAAAAACAAATATTAATATAAAATGAAGATAAAAAATAAAGTAAACATAAATAAACGATGTATAAATAAAAATAAAAATAAAATGTATTTATTTATTTATACTGGAGTAGAGCAAGACATATAAATACTATATCTAATCCATTTGAAATTCAGTTGTAAAAACATTAAACTTAAAAAAGTGCTGTAGCACAGTGGGTAGCACTGCCGCCTCACAGCAAGAAGGTCACTGGTTCGAGCCGTGGCTAAAGGACTAAGGACTGAAACGTAAGTATGTGTTTTCATGACAACATTTCATGCCACACAGAACATTTTTAACTCTCTTTACTCACAATCTCAAAACAATAAACAAATCAAACTGACTGATAATGATATTACAGCATCCCGAGCAGAGATATACAGGAGCAGGAGAACAAAGAGGGAAAATCTAATTAAAAGCATAAACTCAATGGCGCTCTACCCCCTTCAAGCCTCTTTCTAACACATGCTATAATCTTTTATGATAAATGTTAACCGTCACACATTAAAACCTCTCCATAAACTTCCACGACAGTGTTTAGGCCAGTTTGGTCCTGTAATAACTACACGCTCTGACCCCGGAGTAATATCCGAGGTGTGATTATGACAGCAAAGTTTTCCACCACAGAGATATTAGCGCAGAATTACTGCGGCGGCTTGATATCAAAGATCCATTAGAGTCATTAGCTCAATAGGAGCTTGTTAACCTCTGCGTAATGAATTGAGCTCTCGATTCGCCCACACTCGTGTCGCCTTCTCCCGCCGTGAGATGATTGCGCTTCAGCCTCTGCCAACATCTGCTATTTTCGCTCGCAATGATCCAGTGTTAGTGTTAGAGAGCTAATCGTTCGGCCAACCTCGAAACGCACTGCAGTGTTTCTACAATATAGACTCGGTTCATCAGTCTCGTGTACAGTTGAAGTCAGAATTATTAGCCCTCCTGTATATTTTTTTCCCCCAATTTCTGTTTAACGGACAGAAGATTTTTCACACATTTTTCAACACATTTCTAAACATGATAGTTTTAATAACTCATTTCTAATAACTGATTTCTTTTATCTTTGCTATGATGACAGTACATCATATTTGACTAGATATTTTTTAAGATACTAGTTATCAGCTTAAAGGGGTGGTCCCGTGTATTTTTAAGGCTTGGTTGTGTTTATAATATGCCAAAGCAGTGTGTGCTCATGCTTCACTTGTAGAAAATCACGTTATTTGTTCATATATCTTACTTTGATTATCTACAGCTACTCAGCTAACATAAAAACAACTGTCCTATTTCCTAGTTCCTCTGAAAGGCCCACCATCAAGAGGCTCTGATTGGTCAGCTAACATAATGTGCTGTGATTCGTGGATTGGCTCCATGTATGTGTGTGTGTGTGTATATATATATATTAACAACAACAACAACAACAACAACAACAATAATAATAATAATAATAATAATAATAATAATAATAATAATAATAATAATAATAATAATAATAATAATAATAATAACAATAATAGTTCAATTGGCAAATAAATATTAAATAAATAATTAAATAAATAACAATAAATAAATAAAATATATAAATAAAATAATACTAAATAAATAATAATAATAATAATAAAAATAATAATAATAATAATAATAATAATAATAGTTATAATAATAATAATGTTCAATTGGCAAATAAATATTAAATAAATAATTAAATAAATAACAATAAATAAATAAAATATATAAATGAAATAATACTAAATAAATAATAATAATAATAATAATAATAATAATAATAATAATAATAATAATAATAATGTTCAATTGGCAAATAAATATTGAATAAATAATTAAATAAATAACAATAAATAAATAAAATATATAAATAAAATACTACTAAATAATAATAATAATAATAATAATAATAATAATGATAATAATAATAATAATAATAATAGTAATAATAATAATAATAATGTTCAATTTGCAAATAAATATTAAATAAACAATTAAATAAATAACAAGAAATAAATAAAATATATAAATAAAATAATACTAAATAATAATAATAATAATAATAATAATAATAATAATAATAATAATGTTCAATTGGCAAATAAATATTGAATAAATAATTAAATAAATAACAATAAATAAATATATAAATAAAATACTACTAAATAATAATAATAATAATAATAATAATAATAATAATAATAATGTTCAATTTGCAAATAAATATTAAATAAATAATTAAATAAATAACAATAAATAAATA
Organism: Danio albolineatus; assembly: GCA_903798035.1. Lineage (NCBI taxonomy): Eukaryota > Metazoa > Chordata > Actinopteri > Cypriniformes > Danionidae > Danio > Danio albolineatus. The sequence continues at coordinate 18,277 of CAIGQQ010029335.1, forward strand.
AAATATATAAATAAAATAATACTAAATAAATAATAATAATAATAATAATAATAATGTTCGGCGCCACGGTGGCCTAGTGGTTAGCACGTTCGCCTCACAGCAAGAAGGTCGCTGGTTCGATCCCCGGCTGGGCCAGTTGGCACTTCTGTGTGGAGTTTCTCCCCGTGGTTGCGTGGGTTTCCTCCAGGTGCTCCGGTTTCCCCCACAGTCCAAAGACATGCGGTATAGGTGAATTGGGTAAGCTAAATTGTCCGTAGTGTATGTGAGTGAATGAGAATGTATGGGTGTGTTTCCCAGAGATGGGTTGTGGCTGGAAGGGCATCCGCTGCGTAAAACAAATGCTGGATAAGTTGGCGGTTCATTCCGCTGTGGCGACCCCAGATTAATAAAGGGACTAAGCTGAAAAGAAAATGAATGAATGAATGAATGAATAATAATGTTCAATTTGCAAATAAATATTAAATAAATAATTAAATAAATAACAATAAATAAATAAAATATATAAACAAAATAATACAAAATAATAATAATAATAATAATAATAATAATAATGTTCAATTTGTAAATAAATATTAAATAGTTAAATAAATAACAATAAATAAATAAAATATATAAATAAAATAATACTAAATAATAATAATAATAATAATAATAATAATAATAATGATAATAACAATAATAATAAGTACAATGAAGGCTGCCAAGAGAACAACCAGCTGAATGTACATTATCCCTTACATATAAAAGGTTCTTCATAAAACTATACTGCATATGGCATCTTTATTTTTAAGAGTACATATTGTCACCTTGGATTTATAAGGTTATATCTGCGTTCTGAATGATGTTGAGATATTGAGCTTCGAAGTTTTTGCATTCCATAGCAAACAGTGGCTGTTTCTTCCAAGAACGCAGAGAACGGACTTGTGTTCTTGTGGAGACCGGTCTTGCCAGGTCACATCGGGGGAACGAACCTGTGAGAAATGAGATGCTGCTTTCTTCCTGATGGTCACATGACCCTCACGCATGTTTAACCGAAAATTATTTAAACATTACAGCATTCATACAACGATTTATCCTTTCCCCCCGTTTCACAATATACACTCTGCATAAAGACTTCAGAAATATACCCAGCACAACACAAATAAAACAGAATTTAATACAAATTTCAGCAAATAAACACCCTTAAAGTGTTTATGCCTCTAGTAAGATTTTTATGGTGATGTTTACTGTCACCGTCTCATTTAGGAAAACTCCTGAGGTAAATAACTGATATCTCTGAACTTTAATAATAAATTCATACAAAATGCTACACATTTTATTAATAAATAATAATAATGATAATAATAATAATAATAATAATAATAATAATAATAATAATAATAATAAT
>CAIGQQ010029337.1:11755-30653 GCA_903798035.1 Danio albolineatus
TTAATATATGACATTTGGCCATTTTACTATATTGTATGTACATATATGTTTCTCCTCTTAGAGTCACCCATATTGTTCATGGAGATCAACATGTTTTTCTGGCTAAAATGCAGTTTTCTCGCAAAACTTGGCAGACATTTCTCTCTCACACACATACTCAAGCAAGCAAACACTGAGATAGATATGTTTGATATATAAAATAAACGTCAGTTTGCTTTTATTAAAATGACAGAGAACATTTAAAATAAAAAATACATTACTTTTAAAATGCTATAAATTATTTTATTACCTTTAAAATAATTGTTTGTTGTTTTTATCATATATATATGACTTACTGAACTTAGTTAAAGGTTTAAAGCAAAAGGAAACATTAAACTGCATCAGTCTACTTTAAAAGAGATATGATTGCTCCTTGCTTCTTCATCAGTGAAGGTTTGAGTTTCAAAAGTCTCACATCGACAGTTTTGAAAATCGTTGTGTTCCAGAAAGTCTGTTTCACATCTTGTCTGCACGTTATTCTAGCCAAGAACCACCCACCTAAATGGGAAAATCTGAGTGCCATGTACAACAAGATTGTAAAGACAACTCCACAGAAATGAGTCGGAAGTGCTTATTTGATAAAAGTGTTTCCAAACAATTTCCCCTGGTGGCCTTTAATTAACAAATAGTCACACAATTATAACCATGGATTTATTTACATATATTTGTAAATGTATGCAGTAATTGATAGTAATGTCTGGTTGCTGTATTGATACTAGAAACAGGAGTTTGACAAAATATAAATTTTCTTTGAGAACATAGAGGATGACAGTCATCAGTTAGTCTGGAACTGATTTCAGATGAAGACTGTGTCATACATACAATGTTTACAATATGTTAACCACAATAGCCTTGGTGGAATTAGATTGTATTGCAAATATAACCATAATAATACATCAGAAGAGCTTTGGTTATTAAAAAAAAATTCAATATGATTTTTTTTTTTTTTCATTTATTTTTTTATAATAGAACTGACTGTTTTAGACAATTCTTGGCAGTATATGTTTAATCTGACCTATTCTTTTGAATCACACAAGTGATGCATAATGTTTAGTTGGTGTTTTGTAATAAGCTGTCTGCCTTTTATACAATGTCTGAGATGTTTAAAAATCATAATTGCAGTAATGATTACTTGAAACTATTCACTATGTCTTAAATCAATAAACTCTAGTACCTTTAAAATGAAAGCTTAGAGTTTTGCCTCTGGGTATGTTATTTACATTATGTATATTAATTATTTAGCTAGTGGAGTATATGCACATGGACTTTTAATTTTAGCCAGACAGCCTCAGCGCTTCCAATGAACTGTCCTTCCATTATAAAATAGCCACGTTTAAGGTCTGATTACTTTTAAAATCAGTGATCTTCACTGCCTGATAGATAAACAATATAAATGGGGTGTCAGACCAGACAAGAAGCACTGTATTCACTTTAATTTTCCCCCACCATGTTTTAAAAATATGACAGTTTATTTTACCCAGCAGTATTTTCAGTGGAGTTTCTGCGCTTGCCTGCTGATGCTGACGGCGCTAGCAATTATACGGTTTTTCATTTCATTTTACGCTTGAACAACTAAATGAATGCTTAAGTCTATTTAACTGAATGTATTGTAATGGCATTACAATGTCAATGCTGAAAAGGGAACCTTATGAACTTGATAAAGGTCACATTAAGCTTTTAATAGAAGTTTATCATTGGCTGAAAAACACTAGCTGTGTATATACTCCATTGATGGCTGGCAATGGAAAGCAATATGTTTGTCAATGTGTAGCTAATTAGCAAGTGTGTGCTAGGTGAATGTGGCATTCTCTGCTCATTAGCTGACCTGATCATTAACTCATCATTAGAAGAAAAAAAAAACAGCTTCTCGACATTTGTATTCAATGTGAACTATCTTGGCTGAGTCAAGGCATAGACCTTTTTGGGGGTTTATGTTAATAAAAAAAATGTAGTATGGGTTTGTGATGAAGCTGTGTTCACATGTCACATGATCGACCCTATCATACTCCCAGCGCAATAAAGTGATGTGTTGCACTAATTCCTCGATGTGTTGCTATTTTCAGACCAGTGCAACCTTGATTTTCCCGTTTTCCACCACATTGTTTAAATAGCAAATCCATTTGCACCACAAGCAGGTATAATGTCCAGCAAAGAGCATGTAAGTTGTACACCTCGCTTACACATTGCTTAGTACACACAGAATGGACAGCAATAAGCAAATGTCTTTACAAATGAAAAATTAAAGGATGAAAATATTACAAAAAATTTTACTTTCTACATAAATAAAAAAAACCCAGCCTGCATGCCTTCTTCATCGTGTTTCAGTTTATTCATGACAATTTGCTTTTTTATAATGTTATTATTGTTAGTAGTAGTATTTATTGTATGGATATTTATATTTGTTTTATTAAAAACAAGCTTAGATTTGTCCACCTGTCAGGTTTTGGACCATATGGTGCATAGCATGTGTCTTTGGATATAGCTCATTAAGAGAATAAGCACAACACTGTTAGACAATGTGCCGTGGTGCAGAGCGTATTTTCCCATCCTTAAAGTAGCAAAAGTGGATTTGGAGATGCCCTTAATGCTTTTGTACCCGGTGCTTTAGACTTTGTGCCTAGATCAATAAACTAGAGTCTGATATCCCTTTTCGTGTTTTCTTAGGCAGTATATCCTCCAGTCTTACACCCAATCGCAATAATTTTTTTTTTTACCGCTACCTCTTCCCCTTGGCCCTTGAAACAGATTGTGAAGGGAAAAAGCTTCAAAATTTGCCCCTAAGAAATGGGACACCACTACAACCCCTGCTCACATCATCATATGTCATCACAAGCTCTTAATTCAAATGAGATCGACAACGGTGACTGCTGTTGTTATTCCAGTTGAATTATATTTTGTTGTTTATCTTCAGGAAACCACAGAAGGCAACAATATCATGTTATCATAACAATATAATGTGGCAATAAGCTTATAGCTGTACTGTGCATTACACTGTGGCCATATTCGTCTAAGTAAACATAAGAAAACGACATTAACGTTATACCAGACACTGTAAAAAGGTAATTCCCTGTTAATTTCAGTGTTACTTTTCTGACAGGGTATTTGAGTGTCATTGAGTGACAGATGTGAAAGTATGTTGTGTGGCAACTTACAGGAGTTATTATTAGGGATTTTAGATAGCGAAATTTAGCCGCTTTTATTTTAGCTTTTATTTTTCTAAAAGCATGACTGTAAAACACAAACATCGTTATGAATATATTAAAACATATGCTTGTTTGTTGTAAAAATTCTTAACGATGCCAAAAAAAAAAAAGTTTGTGCATCTCCTGTCTTGTGTATGCAGCCATGTTTTTTTTTGTAGCTGGTGTATTCTGGGAATTTTTTTTACCCTTTGGTTTCGAGTGTGGTCCTGAAAAATCTCAGTTTTAAGGGCTATCTAGCCCTTCCCCTTGACCCTACGCCTTCAAGCTAAGGAGAATTGTGACACCCTTATGGGCATGGGTAAGGGCTAAGGCGTAGAATTGGGATTGGGCCTTACTGTTGTAATTTTCTAATGTCTACTTGAGGCCTTTCTAAACCAACTAATAGAGTTGCTTAAATGCAGAGTGTACATACTAAGATGGGTTTTTGAGGGGTCCCTCTGGAGCATCTGTCCAGTAGGTGCAAAGCTGCCCAAGAAATAATAAGAAAAATAATGTTGCAGCCTCGCAGTAGTGTCCTAACGATACACTTTTAGGTAACCATCTGCTTAACTCATTAAGGTTTGCTGCCAGGCTTGTGCGAAGATGGGTTTGCAGTTAATATTGCCATTATTTACATATTTTTTACAGTTTAGTCAGTCAATGTGTTAGAGGAACACTGCATGCCATAGAGAACTAATTGCAATAACAACCGCATTCATTCATTCATTCGTTCATTCATTTTCCTTCGGCTTAGTCCCTTTGTTCATCAGGGGTCGCCACAGTGGAATAAACCACTAACTTGTCCAGCATATGTTTTACACAGCAGATGCCCTTTCAGCCACAACCTAGCACTGGGAAACACCCATACACTGTCATATTCACACTCATACACTATGGCTGGTTTAGATCATCCAATTCACCTATAGTGCATGTCTTTGGACAGTGTGGGAAACTGAGAACCCAGAGGAAACCCACACCAATCCAAGGAGAACATGCAAACTCCACACAGAAATACCAACTGGTCCAGCCAGGACTTGAACCAGTGACCTTTTTGCTGTGAGGCAACAGTCCTAACCACTGAACCCCCATGCAGCCCATAACAACCCCATTTAATATCAAAAAAGCATTCCTTGTAATTATTGATTTACATTATGATGATGTTGTAAATGTAAAGTAGAGCCAGTGGTTTTAGTGAAGTTGCAGAACTAATGGATTAGTACCCAGCCTAGTCATTTAGTTCAGAAGTGTTCAAGGAGAAGTGATAAAGAAGCCATAGGTGAAGATCCTACTAAGTCTGTTCTTCTATTGACTTTAATGTTGTTCTGTAATTATTCCTCTGTGCTCCACTTGTCATACAGCCTTCCCCATACAAGGAAAACCTGACCTTATTCATTCCACACTCACATAGAACAGTGTATTCTACCACAGTTTTCAAGTCGTGAATGTTGCAATTTTAGAACCACAGAAATAGAGTTATTATTTTTTAATTATATTTAAAAATAAAAACTTTTTTGTTTGTGTAATGGAAAACACATTTATTAATAAAAAAAATATATATAAATAATAATAACCGTAACACAAAAAATAAAACCTGAAGAGCAAATGCCTCAAAAAACTTTTCAAGAAATACTATGCTTTCTGACCATTGGCGTTTCTGTGTGGAGTTTGCATTTTCCCTCTTTGATCGCGTGGGTTTCCGCCAAGTGCTCCAGTTTCCCGCATATATACAGTAGTGAAGGTAAATTGGATGAAGTAATTTGGCTGTAGGGTATGTGTGTATGAATGCAAGAGTGTATGGTTGTTTCCCAGTAATGGGTTGCAATTGGAATAGTTCATCACCTTGGAATTATAAGGTTCTATCTGCGTTCTGAATGATTTTGAGATACTGAGCTTCAAAGTTTTTGCATTCCATAGCAAACAGTATGTGTGTAACTTTTTTAATAAAAAAAATATATATAAAAAACATCCCATAATGTAAACAAGTTGTTATTTAATAAGAATATATCAATAACTCAATCTGACAAAAATGTCAGATAGAACCTTATAATTCCAAGGTGACGAGTTGGCAGTTAATTCCGCTTTGGCGACCACTGATAAATAAGGCACTAATTTATACAATATATAGAGTTTCTCATTTTGAAGATTGATCGCTGTATTTCCCATTTATGCTGTAAATTTAAATGAAAACATATGCTACGATATGGATGCATGTGAATGTAAATAATAGCAGATCTCAACAGCTTGCAGTTCTCTGTGATTTGTCTTGCTTCTTTTCCTTGGAAGAAAAAATTAAATCATAATGCTTTCATAATAATTCTGAGGCGATCCTTAAACAGAATGCTTTGGCAATATCGGTCATGCTAGAGCTTAGTTCATTGTGGAGGTCAGTTTGGGTAGCCTCTGTCTCTTCACTGAGATCAGCCCAGTGGAGAGGAAAGGATTCTAGAGATGCTTCTGGGGTAGGATGTGAGTCACACACACAAATCGCTGTCTTGTTCGTTTAGCCCTGTGAGCTAGATAATATTATCTGTGACTGACCTCTTCACTAACCTTCCCCATTCTTCTCTCCATCCTTTCATTGCTTCTTCCCTGCTCTTTGTATCATAGTAATGGTTCACTTCAAATGGTGTTTTTATTATAGACACAAATCTCTTGGTAGTCTTTGTTGAGCCAATACAAACACGTTATACAAATCCAATAAAAATGAATTACATTTTGACTGGGCAGGCTGATGTCTGTATATTGGCCACATCAGTGAACATTTTGTGATTGTGGCATTAATGGAGGATTAAATTGGGGGGGAAAAAATAATTTAAATCAATAGGTTTTTTTTTTAGAAAACATACATTTTTAAATCTTCAGTCATTCAACTTGTTTGTTTTGTAACAAAAATGTTGTACATGTCATGGAAAAACCAAGCTCCACCCTCACCCAGATATTTCAATGCCAACAATATCCATGTGAATTGTATGTGCAGTCTTTACTAGAAATGAATAACATACTACAAATATTGTAGTTTATTGGCTCTTTTTACAGTTATGACATTCTTTGACAGCAAGCAGGAAATGTTCATGGGCCTATGACATCATCACATTGAAGTGGTCTATAGATTATGAGATATTTAATTTGTGTTTGTTCAACTAATTGTGTTTTATCAAAGTCTACACCTACACCCACCCCAAACCTAACCGCCTCATTCTCATTAGTTATCATTCTCATTAACACTAACCAACCTACTCCCTGCATATTGTAAGTCCCTCCCTCTAGGAAACCTGGATCTAGTCCGAATCTATTGTGGCCTGATTATTAGTGGAGCACACTCATCTTGTCTGGTCTTGCCTTTAGCTAGAACTGCTATTCATGGATCAAAACTAATCTGAGGCTTACTTACTTGAACTCTGCTCCTTCATTACATCTCTAAAGGAATGTACATTTCATCCAATAATCTTTTTTTTTTTTATTAGTCATAACCACCAAGTTCAAGTTATCTACTTTATCTCTCCCCTTTCAACTGTAAACTGAGACTGGAAGGGCATTCACTGCGTAAAAAATATATTAGATAAGTAGGTGGTTCATTCTGCTGTGGCCTTCTCTGACAAATAAAGGGACTAAGCCGATGGAAAATAAATGAATGAATGAATGAATGAATGAGTACTCAAGAGTAGACCATCATTTTGTCCACATCTTTGTTTGTACTGGTTAACCGGTGACAATCAAAGGTTTTCACTTCTACAAGGATGTTTCTCGTGGCCCAACATGACAAGATACATCTGAATATTTGTGAGTGAATGTGCTGACTGTGCCATCACCAAGATTTCTCGCCAAATTCCATCTGTTAAGATCTTAGACTTTCATTTATGTGAATGCGGCGGTCTGGAAATGCAAGCTCGTGCAACAAGTTTCGCAGTTCCCTGCATTGGAAAGTTCAAGCTTGGTGAACTCTAATCTGCAAAATCCCATCATGCGATTGCGTGAGACCAATCGAAGATCATTTCATTTGCATTTGGGAACAGACATGAGGTTCTTAAAGTGAATGCGTACCTTGGCCCTATAGGGGACAAAAAACTAAAAATCTTGGTGTGATCCTGGAGTCAGATCTGAATTTCAGTAGTCATGTCAAAGCAGTAACTAAATCGACATACTATCATCTCACAAACATTGCAAGAATTAAATTATTTGTTCCCAGTGAGGACTTCAAGAAACCTGTTCATGCTTTAATCACCAGCAGGTTAGATTACTGTAATGGACTCCTCACTGGCCTTCCCAAAAAGACACTAAGACAGTTGCTGCTTATCCAGAACGCTGTGTCCAGAACGCTCATCCAGTTGCTGCTCATCCAGAACGCTGCCTCATTCCAAAGAACGCTGACCAGAACCAGAAAATCTGACTACATCACACCTGTCCTCAGGTCTTTACTGAATGAACACTGTGCTACGTCCGTCAGACTATTATGTCTTCCTTTTCTTTTTCATTCTTTTATAACCTGTTTTAACATGTTTTGATCTATTTTTAATCATTTTTAATTATTTTACTAATTTTTATTTTCTTGTTTATTTTATTCTTATTTATTTAAACCACTTTGAATTGCCATTGTGTATGAAATGGGCTATATAAAATAAACTTGCTGTGCCTTCTTTAGTTTTTGTCCTGAATACAGCAGTTCTGGGTTCTTGTTCTGAATAAAGCAGTAAAGGAGAACAAAAGAGTTCTTTCTTGACTGCCAAGCAAAAATATTCTCAGAAAAATAATGGTAAGACTTATAAATGCAAATTTAAAATAGCCAATGTTAGATACAGTGCTCTCACGGGAAAATGACACGTTCAAGGCCTGATTGAGATTTGAATCAATGACAAGAAGCAAATATTCTGGAGATCATATATTATTCAGAGGCATATCGATCTGCTAGTGGTGAGGAGATCACATTCAGACTCAAACGAACAGAGGTACGCTCACACCTAATCATGTGTAATGGTGCTTATGCGTCGCAGGAGAAGAAATGGAGACCAGGACTAATGTTATAAGGACTAATAAGTTTTGCAATTCATCCATTCAGTTTATAAACCATACACTGTTAAAAACTGTCCCGTTAAAAAACAGTAAGTAACTGGCAGCATGGTTGCCAGCAAGTTACTGTTAAATTAACAGCATCTAGCTGTTGCTCTGTAAATTAACAGTAAAGTGCTGGCAGCTGCAGTTGCCAGCAAGGTACTGTATTTTTTACAGTATGTTGCTGTAAAAATACATGGACTACATTGACAATATTCAAGTCAACTTTTACTGAAATTAACTGCCTCAAATTGGACAACTGTTGTATGCGTTTAATAAGTAATGTGCTATATGTGCTTATAAGCATATTTACAATGATAGCATATTTTAGTTAATTAGACAAGTTTTGTTTAACCCAAATGTTTTAAATTTCACAGCAACACACACTCACATAAAGCTGGATTTAATCCAGAGAGATTCTAACTGCATCGGCAACTAAACAGTCACTGTCTTTAAATAAAGAAACATGCAGAAAAACATCAGTAACTCATTGTTTATCTTTGACTCAAACACTGGCTCTACTCTTCTCCACAATGGTGACACGCAGAAGAAATTTGCTTCAGGTTTTACAGTAAAATACTGTTTTTTCCTTGATTTTACAGGAAACTACTGGCAGCTAAGTTGCCAGCAATCTACTGTTTTTTTACAGTCTACCTCCGTAGTTTAAATTAACATTATATTACTGTTAAAATACATTTTTACACCATGTTTTTACCTCTCACACCCTTAACCCTTTAAACCCCAGAGCAAATACATCAGTTTTAATTGAACACTTCCGAGTGTCCACACTACTGAGTGTTCAAGAAACATGGAGTCATAATTAATTAAATGACTAATTAATTAAATGATAATTGAGGATTAGCGATGAATGAATGAAGAAATACCAAAGGTAAAAATCAAGAACAGAACATAAAGTAACAAAAAACTTCAGTCACAGCTTTGAAATGAAATAACCGGAAGGTCAGCAAATGATTAAATCATTAAAATTATCAGCAGAGGATTAAACAACTCTCAAACAGCATCACCAGCTACACTTATTGATGAAACATTTATTTTTGTATAACATCTAAAGTTCTTCTTGAGATAAAGCTTAACATTTTAAGTCACCATCATGGAGAATAGAGTTTGCTTAAGTTGGGCTCAAAGCCCTCACTTCCTTCACCTTGATTTCATTTGGCGTCTGCTGTTGTTAAGAACTTTGTTCAATAAGCTCTATTTGCATAACAAGCAAGCTTAAAGAACTTAATAAGATTTGCTGATGTTACTATAGTTTTTAGTAAAGCAGAGCTAATTTAGTTTCATATTTTACTGTTCTTCTCTAATGTTCAAACTGGTGTTAAATGTTACTCAACATGCCTGTTTGTGGCATTTATTTTGTAAGTTTTTAAGAAAAGCTTGGACATAATCACTCTGCTCTAAGCTGCGCTTTGCACTCAAAGAGACACTCAATATTCAACGTATGAACCTCAACAATGGTGGCAAGTAACAATATTAACAGTTTAACTTACAAACATCACAAACTGGCTACTGAAAGTCTAAACACAAACAACAGCAGAATCAAATGCAAATAAAGAAAACTTTGAGACCATTTTGCAACATAATTTATGCATGCCGCAATGCATGCTGGGATTTTTGTACACTGCCACACCCAGCATGCATTGCGACATGAAACATTTTAATTGTTACCATTGTTGAGGTACAAGGTCTGATTCATGAGGTCTGAGTGTGTCTTTATCTACACTGGACTGTTTTGTAAGTTATTTCTTACTCTGTATGTTAATTAGGCACCCTTCTGGTTTCCACTGCTCATAATTGAAATAATATCTGTTGCATATCAGTAATATTTAAGCATAAGAACTATTTCATGAGAGAAGTCATTCAGACCTTTTCTAAACATTCATGAGAACACAGCTCAAATTAAATATATCTACCTATTGACTTTCCGGTTTTATTGCTATAATATAAGTGTTTCATAAACTATATTACAGCAGCTGGAAAGGCCAAAGTTTTGGATTCAAGGGTGAAGAATCCAACTAAACCAGTCTCTCACTCCATTACGGTGACACAAACAAACAAAAAAATATATATATTTTGGTTTTCAATAAGAATGGTATGGAAGTCAAAGCAGTTAGTAATAAGTGAATCTGCTGTTGTTTGTGGAGTTTTATTTTATTAAGTGTTTTATTTTACTTGATTTAATTTAATGTTGTAACTGAAGTAACTGTTTGAGTTTCTTGTTTCTCTTTCCTTCAGTGATTGTGATTATTAAGCAGGTGTTCATCAGTGTCTGAATTCACTCATTTGTGTTCATTTACTTTGTCAAGTGAACTATATTAGTTAACTAGTGTACATAATAGTGCACAAGGGTACAAAGTGTGATATCAAGCACAGACTTCAAATGTCAACTCTGAGCTCTGCTAATTCACAGTTAACTGCTGTTGGTTACTTTCTCGAAAACAAAAATGTTACTTAGAATGGACTGATTTAACAGAACATTACTGTTATAGTGAAAAAAAAACATTATTTTACTGTAGAATCTGACCGTTATTTTACAGCAATTTCTTACAGTGTACTCACAAATCCTTAAATGATGCCTTCACTTTAACAAATCGTACCAAAGTGCACTCATATTTTGTGAACCATACCTTCAGGTTATTTAATTCCTATACACAAATTCATAATGCATTCAATGTGCAGTACTGTATTACATCTGTTTCTACATGGATTTCTACACTGTAGTCTAGTGATGGACACAATAATAAAAAAAAAAAGATTCCCTGGTAATCCTGTGGCAATATAATTACATTATACATGCAGTATACTGCAGTTCTCATACACTTTTGTTTACTGTAAAATAAGAGTATACTTCAGTACTTATTACAGTTTATACATTCATGAAACCTAATAATACTATTATGTAGTGTTCTTTAACACTACATAATATATTTTATTTATAGTTCAAAACTACTTTTATTGTATTATGTTATATTAAAGCCTACTGCACTTTTTACTATTCAAATAAATTACATGTTGTCATGGCAACTACAAACAAAAATCTCTGCTGTTTTTCACATTATTGATTACACTGTTTATTTTAAGTAAAAGCGGTTCCACAGGGCCCCTGAACTCATCTATTGGCATGTACTACAGTGTTTTGAACTATACTATAATAAAGTATTAAATCTGTTAATCTGTTGTGGTAATACTTTAGCTGCTATGGCAACACAACAACTGCAGTAATATAATTATTTATAGTTGTCGACAACTATAGGATTCAATACAACACACAGTTTATTATTGTCAGTACTACAGTTTGCTGGAGCATTCATTTACAAGGAGTTGTAAATACCATAACATATACAGTAGGCTATACTTAATACATATACAACACTTTTAGAATTTATCTTAAGCTTTTAGTATTTTGTGTATCGTTAATAAATAGTGTACATATATATAAATCATATCAACATTCTTGAAATGACTAATTTAACAGCAGCGTTTATTTGAGCGTGCAAGGCGTTTTGTGCATGAACAGAGGAAATTGGCACTCGAGCAAAGAGATTTGCAATTGCATATTGTCCCCATGTTCATGTGGGTTTCCTCCAGGTGCTCCGGTTTCCCCCACAATCTAAAGACATGTGCTATACATCCTTCTGGCATGTATTTGGTGCTCTCCAAAAATGTATATAGGGGTTCGTTTTCAGAATGAGCCTGGGTTGGAATTGTTGGTTAATAAACTATACTACTTATTACTTGAAAAGGAGAATTTTACCACGGTATGTGTGAACATTTGTCATCTTCACTGATAAAAGGGATTTGGTTGGGTTGTCTGTGAGTAAATGTGATGCAGTCTGCTTCTGTTTGTCCCACACTAAAAGCCAACGGCCACTGTCTCTCACAACAGAAGGCTCTTTGTACGCCTATATGGCTTCAAGCTCAAATCGGATGCATGGAGAAAATGTGTGTGCAAATATGCCCATGCAGATGCTCTCATATCGTATGTGTGCACCCTTATACTAAGCCTCCCCAACACACACACACACACAGCTAATAGGAAGAGTGATGCATTGCCCCTGACAGATCATTCCACGCTGTACCAGAATAGCTCCAAACATCTCTAAGCATCTATTCCAATGTTTTCCCAACACGTGCTTTGAATATCATATCAGAAAACTCTCTCACACACACGCATACATACACAAGACTGAAGAGGGGATTTGCATCGGATGAGTGATTCTTTATGCTTGTTGAATCTACATTTGATTCTGAAATCATTCTGCCATACTAATAGCTACTCAAAACATTGAGAATGCATTCTGACTTGGTTTTATTTCAGTGAAAACTCAATGTGGACAAGACATTTGTTGCATGCTGTTTGTAAAAATTGTACAGCATAAACACAAAGCTTTAACATCAAGGTTTAGTGGAGTAGAAAAAAAAATGCAGCAGCTAATTGCTAACGACACAGGTCTGCCATTATAGATCATAGTTGTGTTGTAAAGAACTGTGCTTGCATGCGGTTTCCAGATGACCTGTTCCATTGATGCTTTGCCAGTTTGAAATGAGGGGGCGACTGACTGAGGAGAATGGACAGCAAAAGAGAAGACAGTTCATTCGAAACACATGGACCTATCAGAGCTCAGCCCCTGGCTCACTCTGACCCTACTAGAAAAGAGAGGGGGGATGTTGAGGCATCGTGCATCTTGCCTAAACACTGACTATGATCTCATCTTTGATGTGATGATTTTCAACGGGGCAGAATGCAAATGGTACTGCCTGTCCTCACAAAACTCAAAAACCTCCTGTATTGAGTATTTTCATCTTTTTCATCTCATCTGATTCTGAACTTAAAGTTGTTGGTGAACTTGCAGGTTGGATACATACTAATCTGCAATTATTTAATCCTAGAGAGAGGCCAAGATCAAGAGTTGGTTCATGCCTTTTATGGCACAGGGCTATAAAAGTTTTAGATTTCCATGAACTTATTAACATCTTTGATCTCATTCATTTTCTTTTCGGCTGAGTCCCTAACCTTGGTTATTAACCTTGGGTCACCATAGCAAAATGAACCGCCAACTTATCCAGCATATGTTTCACGCAGTGGATGGCCTTCCAACTGCAACCCATCACAGGGAAACACCCATACATTCACACACATACACTAAGGACAATTTAGATTACACAATTCACCTATACCGCATGTCTACACACTACCGCAGGGAGAACATGCAAACTCCACACAGAAATGCCAACTCACCCAGCTGAGGCTCGAACCAGCAACCTTCTTGCTGTGAGGTGACAGCGCTATCCACTGCGCAACTGCGTTACCCACATCATTGATCTCTAAATCTTATTTCTACATGGCAGAATATTCTGTGGAGTGACCAAAAAGCATTCATTAATAGAAGAATTATATGATTGCTCTCTATTTTATCTGCCACAATATTATTTTTCTCTGATGCATATTTCCACATACAAAACAAGCACTCCATTTGCTCCACAGAGAAAGCATGTACATGCTAATTGAAAGAAAACTGGCCATTATAACATTTTGTTATTTGGAAGTTGCTGTTAATGGATTGTGTTGCATGTACAATGGTAAACATGTTTTTGTTTTAAGAAATTCAATTAGAAAAGCAATTAGTGTGTGTGTATGTATATATATATATATATCAGGGCTTGTCATTAACTTCTTTGATCACCATTTTCCACCATTACTAGCCACTCGCCATTTTCACAAGCCACAATTATATTGTTGGGAAAATATTTTTATATGCATAAATTTGACTTTGGCATGCTAAAACTACTTCATTTAGATTTTGTGTTTTTCCACTTGCCTCCTCGTTCATTTAACTTTTTTGTGTATGAGCTTACTCAAGGAGCATGAGCAAATGGATTGTGTTTTCATAGAAAAGTGTCGCATTGCAGTTAATATTCTTTCACAGGACTTTTCAGGGCTCAACACAATAAAGATTTACCAATTTTTTTCTCTAGCCCCACCATCACAAAGGATGATTATTAAACTTTATTAACAAAAAATAACAGCAAGCAAAGCGGGTAAAAAAAACATTTGTGCACGATAATGAAAGGAAGATACAATGCACACAGTTAAGGTTAGGCCAATTAATAATCTGTTCAAAGAATGGTTAAAGCGAAAGCGACAACTGCTGCTCTTTACAAAGAATCTCAAGTCCATCGCACTAGTTTTGTTTCCAGGCACGGTTGCTTCGAGTGAGGAAACGGCATAGGAGCTTTTAAACACTTGCACGCATTAAATCATCTGTGCGAGCGACACTAAAACCCTTGTTAGTGAGTGAGGTCTCACCGTGCGTGTGATCCTCTCATTCGTTATTCACCTGCTTTCTTTTGCTTGTGCGAAAAGCTGTTTTTGTCAGTCTTGCTGCTTCTCGATTCTAAGATCACATTTGTACGCATATTGACAAACGGTCATAAATTAACAGTCTAATCTTGTAGTGACGAGCCAGCACTGGCAATTTAAAAATGAGTTTCAGCTAGTGGGAGTGGCTGTCTATCCCGCCACAACTGAAATCTACCCACATTTGGCAGGTTGGCCGGTGTTAATGTAAAGCCATGAAATATATAATCTTTAATAAAACTAATAAACTTTGATAGTCTACTCTGCATCCTTTGCTAAAGATCATTAAATCCTATGGAAAGCTGTGTCTCTCATCTGTCCTCCTTTTTTCTTTTTTTTTTCTTTTTTTTTTTTTGCTTTAGATAGTAGAAGCAGAATGAGGGCATCAAACAATGTCCTCTTCTTAGCTACCATCCTGTGCACCCCAGGAATGATCTTTCATGGCTCAAGATCCACAACCTCTCCTCCAAAAACACTGTCACTCTTTATTAATTCTGTCTGACATCATAGAAACTCAAACCTTTAAGATTCAGACACTCCATTGAAGCCCCAGGTTAGCGTGTCCTCACTGTGGACAACTCACTTTTATAAAAATCCCAACTTTAGATAGTATGCATGATAACTATAAAATGCATTCATCTGTCAAGTGTAATATAAAATGTATACTTATATGTGTACACGTATATAGTTTTACTCTGAATGTTCAGCGTTAATAAGAGTTGATCCAATATTGCATATACTTTTCCCTATTAGCTGTTCTGAGTAACTGTGAGCAGTGTGGTTTAGTTTGCAGAAGAGAGGGCTTGAAGGATTGTAGTGATTTGTCTTCATTCTGGAGACAGCAGCAGGGACTTATAGCATGTGATTGGACCTAATACGTTCTAATGTAACAGTATTGTTTAATCAGAGGATTATTGGGTGGTGTCTTGGTTTTCAGCAAAGGTAACCAGCCAAGCGAGAAACTTGGTCTCACTCATGACTATTTATGTGATTTATTGTTTGTTCATTTATTTTGGTATTTCTGTCTCCTTCCTTCCTTCCTTCCTTCCTTCAAAATGTTTGGTTCCACACAGTCTCTTTGTATTGTCTCAACTAGGGCTGCACAATATACTGTATGGTTTCGTGATCGCAATAGTCACATCACGAGTATAAGCAGTGTTGAGTCTGGATTATAATTTATCATTTTGCAGGGTTTTTTGAGGCCTGTGTGAGGGTTTTAGATAGGAAATAATGCTGTTTTTAGTTTAATAATGATTAATTTGATCAAGTTGTTAATAGGACGAAGAGTATGCAGCATTAATTAACATTTGGTTATTCAATTACTCTATACCTGAATACAGTTCGACTCCTTGGGAAAACAATAAAATGCTGTTTATTTAATTAGTATCTTTTTCATTTTTAAATTGTTTTAATTATTAATATTTCCCAGAGATGGGTTGCAGCTGGAAGGGCATCTGCTGCGATAAACAATGCTTGATAAGTTGGCGGTTCATTCCGCTGTGGCGACCCCAGATTAATAAAGGGACTAAGCCGAAAAGAAAATGAATGAATGAAATTATTAATAAAGGGGCTTTGAAAATTTAATTAGCTTTTAAAATTAAACATTAGCTTTTAAAATTAAATTAGTTATTTTCCATTTTTTTTCTGGCAGCTGGGATGCTGAAAAAAAAAGTAAAATAACGGCTGTTAAATTAACGAAATTTACTGTAAAATAACAGGCGTTAAATAACATAAATTTACCGGAAATTTCTGTAATTTAATGTCCATTATTTTACAATTTTTTTTTCCAGCACACCAGCTGCCAGAAAGATTTTTTTTTACAGTGTGCACAAATGTGCACGTGTACAAATAAACAAATCACACCCTGAGAGGACTCATCATTCTCGAGTCATAGAAAAGATTGGTTCAAAATCAATGAATCATTCCGGAACGACCTATCACTAATTTCTGCTAATTGGAGTTAACTTTCAGTGATATTGATAGTTATAAAGTCCACCAATATAAGTGAGTAATTAGTTCTGTCATTCTTTATTTTGGTCCGTATTTCCATGTAACCTTTCTTCTAACCTAAAAGTCATTTTCTTGTGACGCTGTAGGACATTGGAGGAGAGTACTGAGTACTGACTGCTAATGGCTCTGTGCTGTGCTGACATGCACATTGGGGAATGGTCTCTTAAAGGTGACCACTGCAATGAGGGAAAAGACCAAAGGACACATATGGCACATTGGACCTTTATAGCAGGTCCAGTATAACTGTTGCAAGTTTTGAAGGGCGCATGGAATAAACACTGGGATATGCACTTGAGAGATCCGTATTTGTCCTTAAACAAACAAACAAAAAAAAGCATAATTAATTAAATATTTAAAAAACTTGTTTAGCCTTTAGTGTGAAAATCTGCACTCAAAAATGTACTCATTTGCATTCTGTACGTCACAGTAATTGTTGTTGATTCCCTATATAGATTGCTTCTTTACTGTCACCTCATCTTTCACCTATCTATTATTCTCATATAAATGTACACATCTCATTGTGTAATCATGCACAACCATGCACAGTCTGTCTGTCACAGCTCATTCAATGTGGGAACTGGGAAACCTAACATGTCATAATTGTCGTGTCATTACTTTTAAATTGAGAGTAACTTGGCAAATGATCATGGAAAAGTGGCATAATCAATAGCTTGCTGTGCATTTAAGGACTATTAACTATTATGTTGTGCATTCAAAATCATTTAACTCACATCAATCTGTTGATTATCCCTTAGACCACACTCTCCACACAAGATAACTAAGATCCAGCCCTGGACGCTGGATCATTTTCTCCAGGTGTCTGGACAACAAGTCAGCAGAGTCATCAGAGTTTCCAATACCCAAACCAGTATTCAACTGAATTAACAGTCTACTATCAATATAGCAGTTGACTGTGTAAGGAAGCCAGAGAAGAGCAGAAGCATGACAAAGCGAATGATATAATGAGCAGGGTTTATTAAATAATCTTCGTCTGAACAGCACAAATATAACAAATGTTATTATACATCAGGCCATACATCGCTGGTTCGAGCCTTGGCTGGGTCAGTTGTTTGCATGTTCTCCTTGTGTTCACATGGGTTTCCTCTGGGTACATATGCTGGATAAGTTAGCTGTTTATTCCGCCATATAATATAGAATAATAATAATAATAAAATAATAAAGCCAATAATAAAGAGACAAAGCCAAAAATTAAATGAATTAATTAATTAATTAAAAATATGAATGAAATAAATGGATGACAAAATGAATAACTAAGATTTTTAAATGATTATATAACCATAACTGAAAATATCAATGCAAAAACAAACAAACAAACAAACAAAAATTATAATAATATAATTTAGAATTAATTGAATTTAAAGCACACACAGATTATCACAAATGTCAGATTCTACACTTCCTTACATATATACAGAACTGTTTTTCCCAACACCTAAAAAATAACCCCACACAACAATGATATATAATGCCTTGTGTGTGTGTGTGTATGTGTATATATATATATATATATATATATATATACATTTATTTATACTGATCCTCCTAAATTTGTTCAGGCATTAATAAAGAGATCCATCTTTATGTCAGAGGCTGTTAGTCTCTCTGGCTGAAGATTGTCACGAAATCAGCTTGTCTACTCCACTCCTCCACAAATCTTTTAAAAACACACAGTGATGTTGACACACTTTGGCATGACCATTTTGAAATGCTAATGCACATTTCCCTCAAAGGTATACTTTGTTGTCATTCCAGACAAAATTGTTTGGATTTGTTTCCAAGTTGTTGATGATGCTGTTGTTTGTGAACATCAAATATAAACATGTATTTGTTTGCTCTTCTAATAAACAATGCATTCAAACTAATGCAGGGCCACGCCAGGCTGTGTCTTTGCTATAGTCTGCAAATGACTGATCTATGAAGATGACTTATTGCTAGTTTAAACTAAGCGATAGCAAATCATATTTGTCTTTTTTTTTCTGATGGGGTGACACGGTGGTTCAGTGGTTAGCGGTGTCGCCTCACAACAAAAAAGTTGCTGGTTTGAGTTCCGGCTGGTCCAGTTGGCATTTCTGTGTGGAGTTCCTCCCGTGTTTGCGTGGGTTTCCTCTTGGTGCTCCTGTTTACCCCACCGGTGAATTGGATGAACTAAATTGGCCGTAATGTATATATTATATATATACACTGTTAAAAAAAATCCGTAAAATTTACGGAAAAATACCGGCAG
>CAIGQQ010029337.1:130653-160311 GCA_903798035.1 Danio albolineatus
TGTGTGTGTGGTTGTAAATAATTTATTTGGGCTGAATTTAAACAAACAAAGTTTAATATTATTAAATTTAATTTGTTTGTTTAAATTCAGCACAAATAACATGTTTGCAACAGTTTTGTTGACATATTTTTTTTTAGTGCATGTGGATGGATAATAACAGCTTTCTAAGCCTACCAGTAGGCACAGAAGACACCTACTGGCTCATATCTATCAACTGATAACCACTGATAATGCCCATTTAATCGAGTGATAACATTCGAATCGAGTAGCGTCTGTCTGCGGACTGCAAGACAGGAGCGCAACATGAAGGGGCTTTAGGGGTGTAACTTGAAGTACGTTAGAGGTGTAGCTTGAAGTTATGGAGACATGTCAAATCTGGAAAGATGGTGCTGTACATCAGTTATTAACATCTACACCTACTCCACACCTAAACCCCACCATAGTTCTTAATGTTTACAGCTTCCCCAAACCTAAACCCAACGATCACAGTTATTAATGTGTACACCTAGCCCAACCCTAAGCCAAATCATCACAGTTATTAACATTTACACCTACTCCAACCCTAAACCCAACCATCACAGTTATTGATGTCTACACCGTCCCCAACCCTAAACCCAACCATCAGTTATTAATGTCTATACCTTCCCCACCCTAAACCCAACCATCACAGTCATTCTGTGTACACCTACTCCAATCCTAAACCCAACCATCACAGTTATTAACGTCTATACCTACCACAACCCTAAACCCAACCATAGATCTTAATGTTTACGCCTTCCCCAAACCTAAACCCAGCCATCAAAGTTATTGACATCTACAACATCTACACCTACCCCAACCCTAAACCCAACCATCAGTTATTAATGTCTACACCTTCCCCAACCCTAAACCCAACCATCACAGTTATTAATGTCTATACCTTCCCCACCCTAAACCCAACCATCACAGTTATTAACGTGTACACTTACCCCAACCCTAAACCCAACCATCACAGCTATTAGCGTCTACACCTACCACAACCCTAAACCCAACCATCACAGATATTAATGTCTATACCTACCACAACCCTAAACCCAATCATCAGTTATTAATGTCTACACCTTCTCCAAACCTAAACCCAACCATCACAGTTATTGACAGATACACCTAACCCAACCCTAAACCTAACCATCACAGTTATTAATGTCTACACCTTCCCCAACCTTAAACCCAACCATCTGCGTTAATAACGTACAGCCAATAACGTAACCACAGGGGGTGGCGCCGAGAAGGCTAACTGTCATGAGAAAACAAATGAAGAATTTTGCCTTCTAGCCACCAACATCTTGTGAGATCTCGATAACATCAAGTTACGCCCCTTCATGTTACGCCCCCATCTTGCAGTCCGCAGACTAATATACTTGTTTGAATCGGGTGATGTGAGCATGAAGAGTTCCAGATGTGTTTCAGCATGTCTTTTAATTGTAATTGTTTTAGGAAGGAAAAGTTAAAGATAGTGTATTTGTGTTATGATTTCTAAATTGATTCTTGATAAGATTTTCTTTGTCTTGATGAACAAAATCAGGAAATATAAATTACTCTAAACATTCAAAGTTAATATGATACACAATTCCCATTTAAATCTGATTTCTAAATTGTTGAAATTCTGAAATTATCAACATAGAAACTGCATGGCTCAGAAGTTGCAGTCTAGGGTCTGTAAGATTGTCAGTCTTGAGAGTGCTATATGATCTGGTAGATGGGGATGTATATGCTCATTTTTGTATATCCCCATCCCTTCCTTACAGCCCAAAGCTCTTTTGCCACCCGAACGCTTCGTACCGCCCTTACATGGACATGGCAACTGATTTACACGTTCACTTCCATCTATGTCATCTCCTACCTAATCTGTTCATAAGCCTCTCCCTCCTTTCTCTTTCTCTCTCTCTATCTCTCTCTCCCCCACCTCTTCTTCACTTACCAATGGTACACTATGTACAGTCATTTAATCATTTAAGAATTCATATTTAAAACAAATAAAGAAAAGATGAACTTGTAGATACCTAATTTCAAAGTTATCTTTAAAAAAAGAAAATGTACAGTTCCTTTTGTAGAGAAAAGGATTTATTTAAAGAAAGAACAAATGAGCAGAATGGTGAAGTTATTTTTTCATGTCATGGTGTGAATGTATGTGTTGTTGCCTCCCTGTTTCATTCTGTCTTAGAAAAAAATAGCTATATATAAGACCTGAGGATAAATTAATTACCTAATTACATCTTTAGAGATAAACCATACTTATCCCCAAGCATTCTTTCACAACTTTCTTTTGTAATTTTTTTTCCTCCTGCCAAAAACATGCGGGCAATTTGTTGATGTAAGTCACAAAACTGATGGTATGCTTTTACCTTTTGATGATTTATTTCGTAGGATTATTATTATTTGATCTGACTTTTGTTTCTTTTCTCTTTTTTGTACTTACTACTCTTTTTTGACTCACTGTGCATTTGGTTTGAGAATGTTTCTAATGCTTTGCTCTAACCATTAACCAGCTGCATTGCTTTTCTTCCCCCTCCCCCTTCCCCCAGTTTATTATTTATACATTTGTGTATTTCATTTATTTATTTATTCAGACTTGTGTTGAGACCTGTGTTGCCTTGTAGTGACTTATGTTTGTTATCAGCAAAGCCACCTTGGCATAAGTTGAAGCAGAGTCAATCAACATCTGGATGTATGCGTTGAAACATTAATGGAGGTTTGGGGGCATAGGTAATATGCAATCAAAAATACAAAACTTAATACAAAAAGTACAAAAGTAATACAAAAATCTGTGTATTCTGTTAAAACTCTTTATTGAAATGCTGGGTCTTATTCAGTAGATCATTCATAATACATAAATCCTTCCTTGGCAGAATGTGACGAGTTACATATTTAATCTATATCATGTCATATAATGTGTATGTTATGCTGTCAATATTTACAGTGTTACACTAAAATTGTGGACCATATAATCTATGGCATAATAGTGTTATATAATAGACAAAGCATTCAGGTGTTGCTGAACTGTCATGCGACTTGTGCCATTGTGGCAATTTTATAAGAACTGTCAAAAGGCATTTAGCTTTTATCTGAAGTGTGACAGACTTAAAAGAGAAAAGTAATGAAGTGGTTTTCATTATGGAGCCTCTCCGAAATTGTGATAACCTTGATAAAATAATTGAATATTTGGGAGTTTTACATTTATTTTGCTTTTCCTTGGTCTTACGTTTGTTGATCCAACAGAATGCTCAACATAAAATTGTATATGAATTCATTACATAAGATTGACTTAGGTTTAGACCTTTACCTCTCAATTTTACACATAATACTTTTTTTTTAAAGTGTTACACTTTATTTTGATGGTCCATTTGTTGAATTTTAGTTACATTGGATCTACATGCCAACTAATTCTCATTAGATTATAAGTATAGACTGTTTGGGTTGGGGTTGGGGTTAGGGTTAGTGTAAATTGGCATGTACTTGCAAAGTTTTGTATAGTCAGTTAAATGTCTGTTGAAAGACTGTTAAATGTCAGTATCAAAAGATATTAAGCAGACAGTCTACTAATACTTAAATGGACCTTCAAAATAAGGTGTTACCAAAAACAGCATATATTTTCAAGCTTGACTTATTTTATTTATTAAGCTGAAGAGGCCGCTTAGTTATCAGTAAAGTTGTTGTTGTCAGAAAACTATTCCTTGTGTAAGACGAAAGACCCTGCATGTCCCTTCAAGCCTTTTGATAAATTTACATTGCGTTTTCACATTTCTGTTGTTTCTTTTGCTCATTGTTATAGAAGTGTTTTATTTGTCTTGCTTTATTTTATTTGGTCATGTACACTTACAGAAAACTAGAATGCATACTAATTTCTATTCTTCTCACTTCTTTCCAGGAGGGGAGTTAGTCATCCCCATTCTAGTTGAGGATCCTATAGACATCCCTCCTATTTCCACTCGGGCCCCTTTCATCCCCCTTCCCCCGACCCTTCACCCTGTCCTCACCATTATTGAAACCACCAAAGAGTCCCTGTCAATTGCCACCGAGGCCGGGGTACCTTGCTTTTCAGACCAAGGCAGAGATGATTGTGATGATGATGATGGTGATGATGATGATGATGGTGATGGCTTGGTGATTTCGGGGTTTGGCTCTGGGGAGGTCTTCGACTCTAGCCTCCCCCCTACTGACGATGAAGATTTTTACACCACCTTCTCCCTGGTAACAGATAAGATCTTGACTACATCGACCTATGAAGGTGGCTACAAAGCTCTTGCACCCAAGTGGGAGGTAAAGGACTTTAAACCAAACAAGGCTTCTGAGGTGGGCAGGATTACGGCCATCCCGCCACTGCCTGACCTCAGGAGCTCAGCAGCATCACCTGTCAGACCTGAGACTGCTCCTAAAATCCCAGCTGGGAAAATGAATAACCGTGAGATCAAACCCCAACCGGATATAGTGCTGCTACCACTTCCCACGTCTTTCGATATGGATGGCACCAAACCGAAGGGGCCATACATCACACAGCCCATGTTGCGGACCGTCCCCAGTGCCCTGCCCACTGTGCCAGGTATCAGGAGAGTGCCCCCTGGTGCCTCGGAGGTAATACGAGAGTCCAGCAGCACTACGGGCATGGTGGTGGGTATCGTTTCTGCTGCTGCTCTTTGCATTCTCATCCTTCTCTATGCCATGTACAAATACAGGAACAGGGACGAGGGCTCCTATCAGGTAGATGAAACCCGGAACTACATCAGTAATTCAGCACAGAATAATGGCACAGTAGTGAAAGACAAACAGCCCAGCACTAAAGGTGCCAGTAACAAGAGACCCAAAGACAAGGACAAGGAATACTATGTATAAAAGAACATTCCAATGACAAAACACAGAGACACAGCAACATCTGACAAATCATGAACAGGGAAAATTGATTTTACACAGAAAGTACTTTAAGAACTCAACCACACTGAGTCAAAACGATTCACAAATTTTGTGATTTAAAGCACACTTAAGCGCATGGTATGCATAGGGAGAAAGCAAATCAGACTCTTTGTGGCTTTGTGTCTGATTGTGGGATGGTGCCAGTGTAAAATATGTCATTGTTACATTGTTATCCCTCAAGTGAATTTCTGAGGTACAAAATCCTTGGTGTAAAAAAAAAAAAAAGAAAAGAAAAAAAAAGCAGAAATACCCTTGTCCATTGTAACCCTGTACAAATCAACTACAATCATGGATAATGGTCATGATTTTGGGCATGCATGTGATGTGTGTGATATAGCACTGATATATTTGCAAAGAGGAAAACTAGAGGATGTTGTTTTGGGAATGGAAAGTGGGAATATTTGCCATAAAACAGTACTTTTCTAACCCACACTGGTGAAGAAATGTTTGTCTTTTTTATTGTGCTGTTGCGATATGTTCCAGGGTTTACTCTGCAAAAGATTCATTTTATTTATATACTTTTATTCCTTTTTGTTTCCATGTTTATTTTTCCATCTGTTTCTTTCCTGATTGTCTGTCAAAGAATTTTATTTGTATTCTGTCTGATTTATGCACAGATTCATCTGTTAAGCATACATTTCACATGGAAAATAAGACATTCTACATTAAATTTAGAAATCACTTTTTGGTTTTGAGTGCATTAAGTACATTTCAGTACACACACACATGGAGCAATTGTCAATGTAACAATATTAACGAAGCAGTCTGATATTTGCAGAAATTCTGCAGAAAGGACAAAGTCAGTGTGAATGAGAATATATTTTATGTTGTCACAGTCAACTGTGTCAAACAATAAATGTTTACATATTTTATTACATCATACATATGGTACTTTGTAGTCCATTCATTGTATACAAGTTATTTTTGAAAATGTCTTACTCTTTCTGTACAATCTGAAAACATCTAGCACTGTAGCTCAAACAGTGAAATCCAAACGCATGAGTCCACATTGAAAGTGAAAGATAAACATTCTAAAATAGGACTGGAAATGGGGTATACTGTATGCATGGCTAGTGTTTTTCAGCCTACGATTACGGTGAAAGCTTAATGTGACTATTTTCAAATTCATGAGATTTCTTTTCCAGCATCGATGTTGTAATGTAATTGCAATACCTTCAGTTAAATAGACTTAAGCATTCATTTAGATGTTCAAGCGTAAAACGAGATGAAAGACCGTGTAACTGCTAGTGCGGTCAGGATCAGCAGACAACCACTCCATTGAAAATACTGGGGTAAAATAATCTATCGTATTTTAAAGACATGGCGGGGGAAAATGGAATTTAATGCAGTGCTTCTTGTCTGGTCTGAGACCCACTTTATATCGTATATCTATCAGGCAGTGAAGATCACTGATTTTTAAAGAAATCAGACCTTAAACGTGGCATTTTTATAATGGAAAAAACAGATCACCGGAAGTGCTGAGGCTGACTGGCTGAAGTAAAAGTCTGTGTGCATATACCCAATTAATGGAAAGATTTGATTTAGGCAGAAACATATAAAACAATATCATAATGTACACATTAAAAAACAATCTGAACAAACTTCTGGTGGCTACTCAATAGGCCATGGTAAATTACAAATAAAGACTTTTATTTTGCTGCTCCCACAGATATACAGAATTTAAGGTGAATAACATGAGCTGATTTTCAAATTTCAAATGTCAAATTTCTGTCATTAATAGAAGGGGGAGACAAACTAATTTGACTTTTACTGTAATAAATGCAATGCATACAGTGTTTCAAGAGTAATGTATGCTATTTTCTCAGTGGTGTTGAATTGAGATGTGAAAAACGACATCAGTCACCCTCTACAGTATAAAGCCAAGGCCCCATGCTACAACTTCTTTTAAAGTACAGGGTGGCTTATTTATATGGATACACCTTAATAAAATGGGAATGGTTTCCTAAATACAGTTTCCTGAAAAGTGGATCAGTCGTCGTGGGTCAGTTGAATGGCCTCCAAGGTCTCCCCATCTGACCCCCTTATACTTTTATCTTTGGGGTCATCTGAAGGCAATTGTCTATGT
Source organism: Danio albolineatus (assembly GCA_903798035.1). Classification (NCBI taxonomy): domain Eukaryota; kingdom Metazoa; phylum Chordata; class Actinopteri; order Cypriniformes; family Danionidae; genus Danio; species Danio albolineatus. The sequence goes on from CAIGQQ010029337.1 coordinate 137,687, forward strand.
AATTTATTAAGGTGTATCCACAAGTAGCCCACCCTGTATTTTAACAATAAAGTTGATTTAACAAAGGTCAATGGTTGATTGGCTTCATAATGCTGCCACATTTCTGAAGTTAGCCATTTATTTTTATTATAATTGATTTTTATTTTTCCTGTGTCTCATTCAGTGTATTTATGATTTTCACCATGTTGTGCTGCAGTCAAGGTTTGTTGCTTATGACCATTGATGCTGGCAGTAGTTGAAATTCTTCAGATTTTTTATTATGTATTTATTGTATTTACACTCATATTTGTCATTTAGATTTTGTGTTTTAGAATTTTTTTTTTTTTTAATTCACCAGTTTCAACTTTTCTGTGTCCAGCAGTAAAATGTTCACTACTGTTTTCAATGCTATTGTGCAATTTTCAGGTTTTTATTTTTTATTATTCATTTGTTCTGTTTTAGTTTTGCTTTTATATTCCTTTTCTGACATACCACTGGATGATGAAATTGCAATTTACCTAATAAATATTCTGTTCTTTGAGAGAACAGTAATATGTAGTGTTTTGTCTGTATTAACAGGCTAATAATTTTAACCACATTAATAAAAGCACACCATAGGTTAAAGGTGCTGTATGTAAGTTTTTGACTTGTCTAAAGCATAAAAATACCATAATATGTTTGCAGATATTTAAGAAACATGCGAAGTAAACTGAAAAATTGCAAAGTTTATCTGAAAAACTATGCTGAAATCAGATATTTTGCTCTGAAATGTGAGTTATGTGCTGAAACAGCCTTATCTCACAAGAAAACGTAAGTATTTTACGTTTTGCCAGTTTAGTGGCTAATTTGTACGAGTTGAGTACGATTTCAAAAAGGAGGCATGGCACCCAACCCAACTCCACCCCTAAACACAACTGTCATCGAGTGATGTGCAAATCGTACTAAATTGTATGAATTAGATCATACGAATTAGCCACTAAATCAAAAAGTTACAAATTGCCGTAAGATAGCGTTGGCCGAAACGCCTGTCTTTGTTTTGTTTTGTTTTTTTGACCCACCAACTGCCTCTTTAGCCAATTATATTTCAGCACCCCACGTTGCCTTCATTTAAAACAGCGTGTTTCATTAATTTAGTCAGGGCGGCTATCAAAGCATGCATCCACGACCAAAATTCGACATCTGGTGGACAGTAACAGCCTCTGAAATGAGACGTAGTTCCACATGAGGTGGTTATTAATTAGCAAATAATATAAATGTAACAGACATAAACATTAGGTGCACTGTAAAAAATGTCCGTGATTTTAACAGTACAAGTCTGTATAATCTACGGTGAAAATCTGTAGAATGATTAACAGCTCATTTCTGTACAAAATACGGAAAATAACTGTAAAAGATCAAACCTTTGTTTTCGAGAAAGTAGGCAGAGTGTCTGAAATCTCACCATACACCCTTATTCACTAGTGCCTAAATTAGTCAATTAGTTTAGTCCACTATAGAAAGTGAATGACCACAAATGACTGAATTTAGACACTGATGAACAGCTGCTGTTAACAAGCACAATTACTGAGGGAATAAGAAATTGAAGGAAGAAATAAAACTACACACACAGCCTCACACCAAACCAACTGAATTAAAACAGAGGATTAAACAACTCTATTAAATAACAGCATTGCCAGCTTCACTGATTACAGTTTGACTTAATTTCTGTCATATCTGCAAGAATATTTGATAATTAACAGAGGTTTATATTTTTTATTGAGAATTTTCATTTGACCTCACCATCGAGGAGATCAGAAGCTGCTTTAGTTGGGCTCTTGAACCTTTACAAATTTATCTTAATGTTTCTCTGGCTGTAATAACTGAGTTTCTGAAATTCATCAGTTATAGCAAAAAGAAAAGACGCCTTGAGAAAATGAATATACTAAATGTTATTTATTATTACAAATTTAGTGCCATGTATTATGTAAATTACTTCAATAAAATATTGAAAAATATTTTATTGTTGTTCGAGACGATACTGCAGCTCAACATGGAGGGTCTACAAACAATTAGAAAGGAAATAATAGAAATTAATTATTAGAGTGTCATGCGCAAAACTCCTGCAGCTCATTAAGACACACAGACATCAAGAATCAGGATATGAGCCTCAACCATGGTTGCTAAAAAGAAAAATCTGCATGATTCCGTCATGCCGCAATGCATGCTGGGTGCCAGCATAGTGCAAAACTCCCAGCATGCATTGCAGCATGAATAAATTATGCAGCTTTATGTTCTTAAAATTACTTTCTTTGCCTTTATTTTATTTTGTTTTAGCGGTGTAATATTTCAGTAGATTGTTTTGTATTGTTCTGGGTTGTTTTTTTATTTTATTTTTGTCACCATTATTGAGATTCAAAGACTAATTGTTGAATCTGTGTGTTTTTAAGTTCTGTCATAGTTCAAACTTTCTTTCTTTTTTTTTTATGAATGGTGTATTTAGACCGGTTAAACAATCATTGACTTCTGAAGCTCCAGTGGTTTCTTTAATGTATGTTATCAATTTCTCACACACAATTAGCAAGATACTAAATGAGTTGACAAGCAGGCAAGAGTGGCTTTGATGTCACAGTTAAACTTATCAGACTTATTTTTATAGTTTTTGTTCCTTGCTTTTCATGCAATAAATAGTGTGATTAACACAACTAATTATGGCAGCCAACTACAAACTAATGTTATAATAAGAAGTTGAAGAGCCCAACTAAAGCAGACACTGACCTCCGTCATGGTGATTTCAAATCAACAACAAAAATTGAATTAAGAACTTTTGTTCACGACAGAAAAAGTCAAATGTCAGTAATAAGTGAAACTCCTGATGTTTGTGATGTTGTTTAATGATTTCTGCTGAGATCTTGAGAAATAATTGTTTTATTGTGTAATTTGTTTTATTTTTATTAATTATTATTTTTATTTAGAGTTTAATTTTCAGTTGATTTCATCCTTGGCTTTGGCTGTGATTTGTGTTATTTGGTCTTGTTTTTCTTTCCTTCAGTGATTCTGCTTATTAACAGTTGTTCATCAATAATTCTCAATCCTCCTTTAATTAGATACTTAATTATCTCATTAACGTCATCACTGCCTGAGTGTTCAACCCTCTGTAGTGAGGACATTAGGGAGGATTTTGCTCTGGGATTTGAGGAGTTAAATGTGTTCGATGAAAAATGCACAATGTGGAATGTATTTTTCACGGAAATATTCTGTAAATTTAATTTACGACCATAAAATGTTAAAAACAGTAGATTACTGGCAACCACAGCTGCCAGTATTTTACCGTAAAATCAAGAAAAAAAAAACAGCAAAGTACTGTAAAACAGTTTTTGTGTCACCATTGTAGAGGATAGTAGCATCTGTGTGCAAGTCCAAGATGAACGCAGAGTATCTGATGTTATGCTGCATCTTCTTTTGCTTAATGTAACTGTCGAGTTACTAATGCAGTAAAAATCTGTTTGCTAATTGCAGTCACACATAAATACATTAATGAATTTAATGACTTTTGTGCACTAAGCTACGTTTTTGTGAACTGAACATTGTATCAGTTCATGAAATACGGTTATTTTCCGTGAATTTAAACAGTTCTATAAAACTTCCGTATTTTGTATGGAAAAATCCTGGCAACCACAGCTGCCGGTATTTTTCCGTAAATTTTACGGATTTTTTTAACAGTGTGAGCAGGTTACATTGTCTGTGTCCTATCACCATGCTATGTGATGAGATTTGCTACTCGTGGGATGAACGAACGACTAAAAAAACAGAGGACTAATCATGGCTCCTTTCAGCTCAGACTGTGTACATTAGTTAAGATTATATGCGACTGTCAGTGTGTTGAGAAGAAACCACGCAAATTGGATGACAAGAAGAGGTGAGCTGAGCAAAGAGACAAAAAAATCCTTCATAGACAAAAGGTAAACAATGAATTTTTTTTTTCTTTTTTATAGCATTAAATTCTTTGTAGTGTGATCAACCTTTGGGCTAGTTGTAGGTGTGTTTGGAAGCAACTCGTAACATTTTAATAATATTTTAGCAAATTGAACAAAATTACTCGAAAAAAGATTTGTTCGTCTAGATGAACGAGACCCAAAGATCCGAGACAGTAAAATGATCCGAACTTCCTTTCCTATGTGATGAGATCTGAGGTGATTGTTGTCAATTATTCTGTTATTCACCTGTGAGAAGTAGAAGGGCTTTCTAAAAGAAATTTAAAGTGTTGGTTAGGACAAAAACACCTTTTAGTATGGAAAATATTCCTTCTTATCGCGTGCCGTTGCTTTTAGTTAGAAAACAGTTCAAATCAGCCTTTAGGCTCAGTAGTCAGGTACACTCATGTCAATCTGGCAACCTGCACTTGCGTGGACGGTAGCACTTTATAATAACTACACGCTATGAATCATCTATTAAGCATTAGCAAATAGTGAATTCATTATTTGTTAAGCATTAACTCTGCATTAATAAACGCTTGTAAGCAGTTAATTCGTGCAGCTACAAATGCTCTATTCTTGACTTATAAGTACATTTATAATGTGCTTAATAATTGTGTTTTCACACTACTCTTAAATACAAATGGTTTGTAAATAATGCGATACTTAATTTAGTAATGAAAAATAAATCCTTAACAAAGTATGAAAAAACATTTATTAAGCACATTTTAAATGTACTTATAAGTCAAGAATATAGCATTTGTAGCTGCAGGAATTAACTGCTTACAAACGTTTATTAATGCAGAGTTAATGCTTAACAAATAATAAATTCACTATTTGCTAATGCTTAATAGATTATTCATAGCGTGTAGTTATTATAAAGTGCTACTGCGTGGACTTGTCAGAGGAGGAGCCGGGTAAAAATGTGTTTTCATCCAGGAGTACAATACCTAATTCAACCACTGGGTGTCAAACTTACATACTGCACCTTTAACCCATTCAGGTCAACTAACAAGGTGTCTGTATTCATTATTCAAGGTCTACTAAATGTAGTCTAACAGTCTGTTTTCAGTGTCATTTACATGAACACTGTAGCGGAAATGTGGCACTGTGGAACCATCATTTCTTTTCTTTTTCCACTATCTCATGATTTATTTGACAGTTCCTCTTTGTTAAATGTTACATGGCCTGTGCATCATGAACTCACAATGTCATGTCTGACCAGTAATGAGGCTAATGTTGATAAATCAAATTAGAGCATGCAATCATCTATTCTAATAACACTGCTGCTGGAGTGCAAATGGAGCATCTGGTGAACTCTTTTGCCACTAATAAACATCTATTTTGGTGGTTAAAATTGAGGAAAGCTGTAATAATACACACTAAGCAAACACATCTCGGACTGATGAGTTTAATTGAAAAACTGCTATAATATCACACTCATGTTGTTTCAGTTTAAACTGCACCTTGGGCTATTGCAGGATAGCGTTGTTTGATTTTATACAAATACAGTGTACATATATGTGGTGGCTTGGCACAAGAAATCAAAGGAGTTAACACTTAAATGACTGTGTCACCCGGTTACACCCAGAAAATGAATATTAAACTATACATTGCCAAAGCAGGATGGGCATGTACACTGAAAACCCTAATAAGTTAACTGAATGAAATTAATTGCGTAAACTCGTTGCCTCAATTTAATTGAGTAACAGTCTCCCAAAACTTGCATATTTAAGTTTATTTAACTTGCCGGTTTGGTAGATCATACTGAAACTGTTTAGTTCAGTGTGTGTGTCTGTGTTTGTAATTATATAATATGAAAAAAATGTTTAAAAGAAAAATAAGTAGCCATTTATTCCCATTATGGTGAATAATTATACATGAAGCCTTGTTTTCTTTTTAAAAAAATAAATAAATAAATAAATCTGTTAAATTTGCATAAAAACACAGAGCCGCAGGTTCCAGGATTTTTCTGTAAAAGATATAGAAGTGATATAATACTGTTTAAATTTACAGAAAATAATTGTATTTCATCAACCAATACAATGTTCAGTTCACAAAAACATGCATTAGCAACTACACAGTTAAATTTAAACAAAAGAAGCTGCAGAATACTAACATATACTTGAAGTTCATCTTGGACTTGCACACAGAAGCTACTATCCTGCACAACGGTGACACAAAAAACGTTTTACAGTATTTTGTTGTTGTTTTGTTTTTTTATTTTTGATAATTATTGATTAACAACTGTTAACAAGCAGAATCACTGCAGAAAAACACAAATTACAGCCAAAACCAAAGATGAAATTAACTGAAAATAAATCTCTAAATAAAAAAATGATTAATAAAATTAAACAAATTACACAATAAAACATTTATTTCTCAAAATCTCAGCAGAGATCATTAAACAACTCCACAAACATCAGAAGATTCACTTATTTCTGAACTTTGACTTTATTTCTGTCATGTGAACAAAAACTCTTAATGAAATTTCTGTTGTTCATTTGAAGTCACCATGATGGAGGTCGGCAGGCACTTTTTTCCAGGGCTTTCAGTACAGCATAATAGCTACTGTGTTCCTGGGTGGGCGTGGCCCATCTGCGAATTTGTATAGGTCACGGGTCACACGCAGATTGTGAAAACAATTGTTTGTTTTAATAATTGTGTCCAATGCCTTTAATTGCAGTACTTTATAATAGCTGTCCTGATCACGGATGTTTCATGTGATGTTAGTGTATTTAATATTAAACAACCTGTCCTGACCCCAGGGGTTTTATGTCAAATACTTTATATATCATAAACAGTAACATCAGACACCTGTCCTGATTTCAGGTGTTTCGTGTCTAATAGTTATTCTATTATATACAGTAACATTAGATACCTGTCCTGATCTCAGATGTTTCGTGTATGATCACTTTAATATTAATTAACATCAGATACCTGTCCTGATCTCAGGTGTTTCATGTCTGATAGTTATTCTATAGTATACAACAACATCAGATACCTGTCCTGATCCCAGGTGTTTTGTGTCTGATAGTTATTCTATTATATACAGTAACATCAGATACCTGTCCTGATCTCAGGTGTTTCATGTATGATCACTTCAATATTAATTAACATCAGATACCTGTCCTGATCCCAGGTGTTTCATGTCTGATAGTTATTCTGTTATATACAGTAATATCAGATACCTGTCCTGATCTCAGGTGTTTCATGTATGATCACTTTTATATTAGTTAACATCAGATACCTGTCCTGATCTCAGGTGTTCCGTGTATGATCACTTTTATATTAATTAACATCAGATACTGTACCTGTCCTGATCTCAAGTGTTTCGTGTCTGATAGTTATTCTATTATATACAGTAACATCAGATACCTGTTCTGATCTCAGGTGTTTCATGTATGATCACTTTTATATTAGTTAACATCAGATACCTGTCCTGATCTCAGGTGTTTCGTGTATGATCACTTTTATATTAATTAACATCAGATACCTGTCCTGATCTCAGGTGTTTCATGTCAAATATCTTACATATCATATACAGTAACTTTAGATACACTATGCCAATTCATTCATTCATTCATTTTCTTTTCGGCTTAGTCCTTTTATTAATCCGGGGTCGCCACAGCGGAATTAACCGCCAACTTATCCAGCATTTGTTTTACGCAGCGGATGCCCTTCCAGCCACAACCCATCTCTGGGAAACACATCCACACATTGTCATTCACACACATACACTACGGACAATTTAGCTTACCCAATTCACCTGTACCGCATGTCTTTGGACTGTGGGGGAAACCGGAGCACCCGGAGAAAACCCACGCAACCACGGGGAGAACATGCAAACTCCACACAGAAATGCCAACTGGCCCAGCCGGGGATCGAACCAGCGACCTTCTTGCTGTGAGGCGAACGTGCTAACCACTCGGCCACCGTGGCGCCACTATGCCAATTTTGGTGTCCATTTTACCTTTCCTGTTCATTTCATGTTTAATATACTATTCAGTTATGGAATACCCTTTTCCTTTAATAAGCTCACTGATTTCACATTATTCTATTATTTGTCTTGTCACAAAAATTATACCAGTTTTTATTAACACTGTGAAAAAATTATTGTAATTATTGTAATTACACACTGAAATTACACAAATAGTATGACATATTATGACATATACTGTACATCAAAAGAAAAAAAAAAGTCAGGAGAAAAATAATATACAAATTGTTATTAGTTGGTACATCAGTTATTAGTTGTTATCAGTTGATCTTTTTAAAAAGCATTTAAAGACGCATCTTTTTGGTCAAGCTTTTAATTAACAGTAGTAGTGCTTTTTTATTAGGATTTTTAACTTGTTTTTAATATGTTTTAGGATGTTTCTTTTATTGATATGGGTTCTTTTACCTGTTTTCACTTATTGTAAAACACTTTGTGACTCATTGTCTGGGAAAGGTGCTATATAAATAAATCTTTACTTACTTACTTACTTACAGATGTAGGTCCAAGTATTTTGTAAGTTAGTTCATTAAGATATTGAAAGATATCTTATCATTGTTTGAGACGATACTGCAGCTTTACATGATAGGTCAACCAACAATTATAAAGGAAACAACAGAAATTAATTCAGCTCCAGGGGTTACATTAATATATGTTATTAATTTCTCACACAACTAACAAGATACTGCATGAGTTATCAAGCTGGTGAGAATAGATTGATGTCAGACTTAATCTTATTAGACATTTTCTTATAGTTTTTTTTGGCTTTTCATGCTATAAAATAAGGTGATCATACAACTAATTATAGTTTCCATTTACAAGCTAATGTTATAATAAGAAGTTGAAGAGCCCAACTAAAGCAGACATTGACCTCCGTCATGGTGATTTCAAATCAACAACAAAAATTTAACTTTTGTCAAAAGTCAAATGTCAGTAATAAGTGAAACTCCTGATGTTTGTGAAGGTGTTTAATGATTTCTGCTGAGATCTTGAGAAATAATTGTTTTATTGTGTAATTTGTTTTATTTGTATTGATTATTATTTTCATTTAGAGTTTAATTTTCAGTTGATTTCATCCTTGGCTTTGGCTGTGATTTGTGTTATTTGGTCTTGTTTTTCTTTCCTTCAGTGATTCTGCTCATTAACAGTTGTTCATCAATAATTCTCAGTCCTCCTTTAATTAGATACTCAATTATCTCATTAACGTCATCCCTGCCTGAGTGTTCTCTGCCTCTGTAGTAAGGACATTAGGGAGGATTTTGCTCTGGGATTTAAGGGGTTAAATGTGTTCGCTGAAAAATGCACAATGTGGAATGTATTTTTCACGGGAATATTCTGTAAATTGAATTTACCACCGTAAAATGTTAAAAACAGTAGATTGCTGGCAACCACAGCTGCCAGTATTTTACCGTAAAATAATAATAAAAAAAAACAGCAAAGTACTGTAAAACATTTTTTGTGTCACCATTGTGGAGGATAGTAGCGTCTGTGTGCAAGTCCAAGATGAACTCATCAAATCTGATGTTAACCTGCATCTTCTTTTGTTTAAATGTACTGTGGAGTTACTAATGTAGTAAAAATCTGTTTGCTAATTGCAGTCACGCATAAATGAATTTAATGACTTTTGTGCACTAAGCTACCTTTTTGTGAGCTGAACATTGTATCAGTTAATGAAATACGGTTATTTTCCGTGAATTTAAACAATTCTATAAAACTTCCGTATTTTTTACAGAAAAATCCTGGCAACCACAGCTGCTGGTATTTTTCCGTAAATTTTACAGATTTTTTTTAACAGTGTGCCGGTATTTTTCCGTACATTTTATGGATCTTTTTTAACAGTGCAGCATTTTTTTTTCTTTTTAGTAACCACTGTTGAGGTTCAAACCCTGATTCTTGATGTCTGTCTTGATGTAACACATGGGCGTTTCAGCCTTAGTGCATGAAATTCTAATTATTATTTCCTTCTTCATGATTTATTGGCTCTCCCTGTAAAGCAGTGATATTGTCTCAAAAACAGCATTCATATTAACTAGCAATTGTTCTTATGATATTTCTTATAAAAAGCATCATATTAATTGTATTAACATCTGTAATTATAAAGCTCATTAATTACAGTTTCTCATAATCATTCTTGCTTTAACTAAAGACTAAACAGTTATAACAGCCAGAGAACAACGAAGACGATTGAATTAAGGATCAAGAGAACACCTAAAGCAGCCTCTGATCTCCATGATGGTGAGGTCAAATGAAACATTTTCAATAAAAATATAAACCTCTGTTAATTATCAAATGTTCTTGTAGTTGGATATAAGACATAAATGAAGCCAAACTAATTAGTGAAGCTGGTAATGCTGTTATTTAATGGAGTTGTTTAATCCTCTGTTTTAATTCAGTTGGTTTGGTGAAAGGGTGTCTTTATAGTTTTATAGTTTTTTCTTTCTTTCCTTCGGTGATTGGGCTTGTTAGCAGCAGCTTTTCATCAGTGTCTGAATTCAGTCATTTGTGGTCATTCACTCTGTCTGGTGGACTAAACTGATTGACTAATTTAAGGACTAATGAGGTATGGTGAGATTTCAGACATTGTCTACTTTCTCACTTGAAATCTTAGGTTTATGCATTTTCATTGCATATAAGTAAGGGATTATCAACGGCTTGCCGTGCGTTAAAGGATTTTAATGCACGACGTGGAGGCAAAGGACCACACCTCCGTGACCACACTCCGTTTATCCCACTTATTCCATGGTCATTAGCCAAGGTAGGCCTATATTTAAACTAGTTTTTCTCTTTGCTGGGCAATATTTGTCCGAATTTTTGTCCGTTTTTAGATGTTAGATTTTCTAGTCCCTCCACTGAATCAGCTGTGACAGACTGACAGACAGACAGACAGACAGACAGAGAGAACGCGCACATCTGCATGCTTAGGGGATGAGGGAGGATCTGTTTGTAATATCTCTTAACATTAATACTGCGAAAGCTGAGCTACGATTTACATTTCATAATGAACATACAATATTAATATTATTATACTTATAAAAAGAACCATATCAATTAAATACGCTTTAATAATTCGTGTTATGAAGAGAAAGCAGCCAGGGCCCATTAAATCACTGCTGTTAAATATGTAGGGAAATTTAGGAAAAGAAACACATATCGGGTAAAGTAGGAGAACATACTGCTTTATTTATTTAATTTGACCTGGAGTGTGTTTCGAGTCACATTCCCAGTCACACGTTTCTTTTGTCTTTCTACCACTTCTTTGACGAGGGAGGGTCTGTATAATAGTTTTTTTCCCCTTAACATTACCTTTAATCCTGCGAAAGCTGGCATACCTACTGTACAGTATAGCAGAATTTCCGCGATTTATATTTTATAAGAAACATACAAATCGTATAAAAGGTGTCATATCAAATAAATACGTGTCAGAAATCTCTGCTGTTAAATATAGGTAAAGTTTGCATAATGAAGAAACATGTCAGGACAGGTAGGAGAACATTCTGATTTATTTATCTTCTTTAAAACAAAAGCAATCCGCCAAACACGCAGGATCAGTGCGATATGACATTTTTTACGGTCATAAATTAGTTATGAAACTTACTCGCGATCAGTCAAAAACACCTGAGAACAAATTATGTAGGTTAAAATGTCCAAAGACTGACCTTTAGATACACCAAAGATTAATTATATATCACGTTTTAACAACAGAGATGCAAGAGTTTAGATCCAGCGGCAGGTCTCGAGATGCTCTGGCCGACATAAAGCTTCCCTCATCGGGAGCCGTTCGCGGAGCTGCCGCTGACCGTCTGGAGCTTCCAATATTTTTAAAGACGTGCTATCCATGCACACAAACTGCTGATTTGACTTTAAAATAACTATATTCTCGCTTGAAAAACTCTTAAAACTTGATTTTGTAGCATAGTTCATGAGTCTTTTCCTAATGTTGCGGATTTCCCATCCGCTATTAACAACCCTCATCGCTTTCATGCTGAGCACATGTGAGTTGCTATAGTAACTGTAACCATTTGGGAGAAGCGCATTTATTTTGAACTGTGATCAAAACTCACTGGAACTACCTGTGCGTTTCAACGAAATATACCACACCCTCCAGCCAATCAGAATCAAGTATTTCAACATACCATGGAATAAGTTAAATTAACTCATATTTTTAGGTGACAGGACCAAAATGCTATATTTTAAGTAATGTTCAGTCAACTTTACTTGATTAAGTAAAGACAACATTAGGGTTTTCAGTGTAGACGTAAACTCAGTCAAAAGGCACTTTATTTAAATCATTCATTAGTCCCTTTATTAATCAGGGGATGCCACAGCGGAATGAACCACTAATCCACTGAGCCACTGTGACGTCCACTTTACTGAAATACAAAAATTTTAAATATACAAAGTCCATTTTTTGGTCGCTGGTTCGAGTCCTGCCTGGGTCAATTGGCATTTCTGTGTGGAGTTTGCATGTTCTGCTAATGTTGGTGTGGTTCATCTCCGGGTGCTTAGGTTTCCCCCAAAGTCCACAGACATGCGCTATATGTGAATTGAATAAACTAAATTGGCCATACTGTATGTAAATGAGAGTGTGCACTGTAAAACGTTTTGTTGTAAATTTACAGAATAATACTGGCAGCTGGGTTGCCAGCCACATACTGTGTTTTTACAGTCTACTTCTGTAGTTTACATTCACAGTATATTACTGTTAAAATACAGTTTTACACTTTCTCAAACCTTTAACCCTTTAAACCCCACAGAAAAGTCTTCAGTTTTGAATGAACCCTTCCAAGTGTCCACTGAGTGCTCAAGAAACAGGCAAACACAGCTGAAGATAATGAATTAATTATATAATAATTGAGTATTGTGATTAACAAATCCTGTTTACAAAAAGAAATACTAAAGAAAAAAACAAGAACAGTAAATAGAGAAACAAAATCCCCCAAAAATAAATAAAAAGGTAAAAACTCAGCAGATAATTGAAGCACTCCACAAACAACATCACCAGCTACTCTTTGTTACTAGTCTGTCTAATTTTGTCAAACATCCTAAGTTAAGTCAAATCATATACCACATAAATATGTAGGTTAATTAACGACACAAAAGTTAATGCTGCTTAAAGAGACATCAATAATTAGCGTATGAACCTCAACAATGGTGACCATTAGCAATGAACAAAACAAACAAACATCACAAACAGGAGGCTAAAAATGACTAAATCAACAACGTCAACATAAACAGCAGAATCAACCCCAAAAACTTTAACATCAATAAGCTGTATAATTTATTTATACTGCAATGCATGCTGGAATGTTTGTTCTCTGCCACACCCAGCATTAAATATTTTAATTGTTACCATTGTTGAGGGACAAGGTCTGATTCTTGAGGTCTGCGTGGGTTCTTTCATCAGTGAAGCTGATATGCTTATAACTTATTTATACCCTATACTGGAAAATGAACTTGTTACCTCTGGTATTTGTTGATATCGTAAGAGCACAACACAGAAATAAAGTGATGCATTATTTCAGATGAGGAAAGATATAAATGTTTGATCTAATCCTACATTATAATATAATAGTTTCATAATTTCTGCGTATCAGATTTCAACTAAACTTAATTAGTCAAGGGAGAAGAGCCCAACTAAAGCAGTCACTGACCTCCATTATGGTGACACCAAACTAAATAAAACACCTAAATGTCTGTTAATTCTCAATAAGAACTGTATAGAAGTCAAAGCAGTCAGTAAGAAGTGAATCTGCTGAAGCTCTGTGGAGTTTAATGATCCTCTGCTGAGACTGAAGGTGTTTTATTTCACTTCATTTTATTTGATGCTGCAACTGAAGTCCCTTTTTGTGTTTATTGTTTCTCTTTCCCTCAGTAATTGTGATTATTAACAGCAGGTGTTCATCAGTGTCTGAATTTACTTATTTGTGTTCCTTAACTCTGTCATGTGAACTATATTAGGGAACTAGTAGTGAACAAGGGCACAAAATGTCAATCAGTCAAACAGTCAAATATCAAACAGACTCTGAGTGTCGATTCTGAGCTCTGTAAATTTACACTTTACTACTTTCTCAGAAACAACAAGATTACTCAGATGCATAGTTTTTTTTTTTGTGAAAATACAGAATTTTACTGTAGAATGTCGCTGTTTTTTTACAGCAAAGTTTTACAGTGTGGGTGTTTCCCAGTACTGAGTTGGAAGGGCATCCGTTGTGTAAAATATATGCTGGATATGTTGTGATGTTGGTTGTTCATTTTGCTGTGGTGACCCCTGATGAATAAAGGGATAAAGCTGAAGGAAATTGAATGAATTAATGAAAGTTCATTTTTAGCAAAAGTCTCCATTAGTTAAACAAAAAACAAAAGCAATAATAACAAAAAGGAAAAAAAAGAAAAATAGACCAGAGTATGCAGAGCAAACGTTCACCTCTTCAGGGAACACATACAAAAAACAACAACAACAACAAAAAAAGCTTGTGAAAACACAGAAAACTTATTTAGCACAACACTCAGTGTATACACACTCACTAATGCAATACACCCATCCCCCCTTAAAAAACAAATAGATAAAAAAAAATTAACAATAAAAAATACGAAAGCAAAAAGATCAAAACCACACCATACAAAACGGACAAGTATATAAAGAAACAATTTATTTATGTATTTCTGTTTAATGGAGAGAATATTTTTTTTCAACAGTTTTCTAAATATAAAAGTTTTAATAACTCATTTCTAATAACAGATTTCTGTTACCTTTGCCATGATGACAGTAAATAATATTTGACTAAATCATTTTTCAAGAAACTTGAAACTAAGTTTGTTAATACAGGAGGCTGAGCAACCAGTGAGCAGAGCATTACAGTAATCCAGCCTAGAAGTCATAAAAGCATGAACTAGCTTTTCTGCATCTGAGATGGATAGCATACTTCGTAGCTTAGCAATATTTCTCAGATGAAAGAATGCAGTTTTTGTGATATGGGAGATATGGCTTTCAAAAGTTAAATTGCTGTCTAATATGACACCCAGATTTTAACAGTAGAGCTAATGCTAACTCTGCATCCCTCTAGTTGCAGGTCGAGTTGTGAGATCTGCTGTGTACAGGATTTAGGTCCTATAAGTAATAGTTCAGTTTTGTCTGAGTTTAAGAGAAGGAAGTTGTTGGTCATCCAGTTTTTAACATCTTTAATACCCTCAGTTAGTTTTGATAGTTTAGACGTCTCGTCAGGTTTAGTAGAAATATATAATTGAGTATCATCTGCATAACAGTGAAAGCTGATACCGTGTCTTCTAATAATGTCTCCCAGGGGCAGCATGTAAATTGTAAACAACAAAGGGCCTAAAACTGATCCTTGAGGCAACCCATACTTTACTGGCCTGACTTGTGAAGGTTGTCCATTAATATTCACAAACTGGTAACGATTAGTTAAGTATGACTTGAACCATTGTAAAGCCGTTCCCTGGACACCTGTAGAGTTTAAGCGATCTATGAGGATATTGTGATCAATTGTGTCAAATGCGGCACTAAGAGCTAGCAGGACTAGCAGCGAGATGCACCCTTGGTCAGCAGCTAATAGTAAATCGTTGGTTATTTTCACTAATGCAGTTTCTGTACTGTGATGAGGCCTGAAACCTGACTGGAACACCTCAAAAACATTGTTCGTCTGCATAAAGGAGCATAATTGGGCAGAAACTACTTTTTCTAGTATTTTAGACATAAATGAAAGATTTGAAATAGGCCTATAATTAGCTAAGTTGCAGGGGTACAGTTGTGGTTTCTTAATAATAGGCTTAATAACAGCGAGCTTGAAAGAGTTTGGATAATGTCCTAATAACAAAGAAGAGTTGATAACGTTAAGAAGAGGTTCTCCTATTACAGGTAGCAATTCTTTCAGTAATTCTGTTGGAATTGGGTCTAGCATACTCGTAGCTGGTTTAGAACTATTTATAATTTTGTCCAGCTCTTCCTGTTCTATGTTCTCGAAGCACTGTAGGCTAATTTGGTTCAGTGGAATGTTTACTGGATCTGAAGTATAAGGCGGTACAGAGATTTTAACATCTATTTTTTGTCTTAAGCCTTCTATTTTATCACTAAAAAAATTCATAAAGTCTTTGCTACTCATTTGCGGTGTGATATTTTGTTCCAACGATGACCGATTGTTTGTTAATTTAGCAATGTTGTTAAATAGAAATCTAGGATTGTTATGGTTATTTTCTATCAGGAACAATAGATCTACTAAGGCGATGTATTGGTGCGGATCTGCTAATGTCAGGTAAACATAGCTTGTAAAGTAGGAGGTAGTGGTCCGTAATATCGTCGCTTTGTGGTATAATCTCTACATCCATGACCTCAATTCCATAAGAGAGAATTAGATCTAAAGTATGCTTTAAGCGATGGGTGGGACCAACAACATTTTGCTTTATCCCAAGGGCACGTAGTAGATCCATAAATGCGAGCCCTAGTGTATCATTAGCATTATCTATGTGGATGTTAAAGTCTCCTACAATTAGTATTTTATCAGTTTTACTAGTAAGTCAGAAATAAAATCAGAAAACTCTTTTAGAAAATTGACATAGGGTCCTGGGGGTCTATATATGGTGATTAAAGCGAGAGATAGCATTTTATTCATAGTATCCGAAATTCAATTCAATTCGATTCACCTTTATTTGTATAGCGCTTTTACAATGTTGATTGTGTCAAAGCAGCTTCACATAGAAGGTTATAGTAAATTGAAAATGTCAGTTTAGTTATTAATGTTTGAGTTTAGTTCAGTTCAGAGTTGTTTAAAATTCACTACTTAGAGTCCAAACACAGAAGAGTAATCCATCGGTGCGCAGCTCTAGCTGCAGTCTAGGTGCCAGAGGTAGGAGAACTCGAGGCTCGTCTGTCCTTGGAGGGTCACAGGAATCCGTCTCTTGCTTGCTACTCCGCCGAGCAGCTGCTCAGGATACAGCGAGGTCCAGGATTATGGAGCCTTGGAATCGTCTCGTCACGGGTCTTGGGTCGCATCCGTGGCGCTGCATAGTCTCTGGGGGCCTGGGGATAAGTATCCCCAGTTGGAAATAGATAACAAAGAAAATAATTAGCGTAGCTGCAGTTCATAGTGTATATAAAGGGGATGCGTGGAGCACATTCATGCATCATACCGCTATGTGATGTATTGAGTGTAAGCTTTACTAAAAAGATAGGTCTTTAATCTAGTTTTGAACTGTGAGAGTGTGTCTGAGCTTCGGACATTATCAGGAAGGCTATTCCAGAGTTTAGGAGCCATAAATGAGAAGGCTCGAGCCCCTTTACTTGACTTTGCTATTCTGGGTACTACCAGAATCCCTGAGTTTTGAGATCTTAAAGAGCGGGTTGGGCTGTAGCGAGACAGAAGGTTGGTTAGATAAACAGGAGCTAGATTATTTAATGCTTTATAAGTAAGAAGTAATAGTTTAAACTCAATGCGATACTTAACAGGCAGCCAGTGTAAAGAGGATAAAATTGGAGTGATATGATCATATTTTCTAGACCTGGTAAGAACTCTGGCAGCTGCATTTTGTACTAGCTGAAGTTTGTTAATAGAGGAGGCTGGGCAACCAGCGAGCAGAGCATTACAGTAATCCAGCCTAGAAGTCATAAAAGCATGAACTAGCTTTTCTGCATCTGAGATGGATAGCATATTTCGTAGCATAACATAACATTAAGCATTAAGCAAAGCATAACATTAAGCGCCAATACTTCAAAGGAGGTAAACATAAGTCCGTTTCTCTGATTAACATTAAGAATACCACTAAAGATTAATGCAACTCCACCACCTCGACCAGTTTGACGAGCCTCATGCTTATAAGAGAATCCTGGAGGAGTTGCTTCATTTAAACTAATATAGTCATTTTGTTTCAGCCAGGTTTCAGTGAGACAGAGTGCATTAAGATTGTTATCTGTTATAATGTCATTTATGATAAGTGCTTTAGGTGCTAGTGACCTGATGTTCAGGAGACGTAGCTTTACGATATTTTTATTTTTTAGTATTTTTTCTGGTTTGATTCTTAATAGATGTTTTCTAGAGCACACGGTACGCTTATTTCATGGTCTAATAATACGAGGAACAGACACAGTTTCTATGCGGTTAGCCGGACGTGCATTACTGTGAATTAAGTGGGATGAAGAAGGGTCTATATGGCTAGAATGTGGATTTTTTTAATGTTTACTTACTAGTCAGACAGAACGAAGCGTCCTGGAGATGTTGTCCGACAGCAGATCAGCTCCAGCTTGACTGGGGTGCAGCCCATCAGCACGGAAGAGCCTAGGACGCTCCCAGAAAAGATATCAGTTATTGGCAAAGAGCAATTTCTGTTCTTTACACCATGTTAATAGCCATTCATTCAGAGCAAAAAGTCTACTGAACCTTTCACTTCCTCGGCGGTAGGTAGGAAGTGGTCCAGAAACGATGATCTGCGTGGTGGGCGCGGTGCGACGAACCGTCTCGATCAGGCTCCTGAAGTCCTTCTTCAGGATCTCCGACTGCCGTAGCCCGGTGTCGTTCGTCCCCACGTGGAGGACGACGGCACCGATGCTCTCGCCAGCGGTCAGGATAGCAGGAACCTGGGCACAGAGATTCTTAATGCGGGCACCGGGAAAGCAGTGAGTGCGTACTTTGTTACCTTTAGTGGAAGCAGCGCGGACGTGGCGAACGATAGAATCACCAATGATAGCCACATCGCGGCCCGTCTCGCGGAGGGGGGCGAAGCGGTTTTCCGTGGAGATCTCGAACAGGGGAGCAGGAGACGTCCTGCCCCGGGACCTGGCAAGCACCTTCCGCGGCTGCACCCAAGGGCCGTGGTAGCCGGGAGTCGGCGTGAACGACCCCTGGGCGAACCGCGTACCCGGTGCACTGGGCCTGGATAGAGAAACATGCGGGGTTGAGGTAGACGGAGTGTTGTGGTCGTATTGCACACTTACCTCAGATAAGCGAGACGCAGCGCCGGGTGCAGTGAGCGATACCCGCCGCTCCCGTAGCTGCGCACGCTTTATCTTCAGATCTCATGTCAGCTTCCCGAGATTGTCGAGCTCCCGGTCCAGCAACTCCATCGTAGTTTCTCCTGCACACAAAAGCGACATTGAAAAGGGAGAGGAGCGAAGCCAGTAAGTGGGGAGATGAGTGAGTGAAAGAAGCCGGTAGCTTTTGCTGACTAGCGGTGCTAGCAGGCTAAAGCTACAAGCAACAAGCGGATGCTCGAGAGACACAACGTTTTAAGGTAGATTTGTTTGTATAAATGTGTTAAAGGTATGTCCACCCTAGGTAGAACGGAGAAATATTTAGCGAATGTGGATGTATTCTATGATAAAAATGTAAATTGCGAATCTAGGCGACGGAGCTTCAAACACACACAGCGAGACTTCCGTAACAGCGTATATATATATATATATATATAATTATATTTTTTTTCACAATCAAGAAAAAAAGCAATTCAGAATAGCCATAAACAAAAAAAAAATTATCAAAATGACAAATGCTAAATTTGAAGAAAAAAAAGATGAAAAAAAACAAAACGCAATGAGACTTCAGCAAATCAGCAGCGCTGCCACCGCAGTAGTGAGACTCGGCCACCACAAGCCCAGTGCACACCATGTCCACGATGCCATCTGATATTTGTAAGAAATAATCTCAAAAAGCAATTGAATATGTAAAGCCACATAGTCAAAATCACGTGACGGCGAGCAGAGGGACCCAGCTGTCCTTTACGTGGCCACGCCCTTAATTTTTACAGACCAAACCCTATGAAGAGCAATGTCAGCTACACTGTATACACTACAATCATTTTTTGTAGCAGGCTGTAAACACCTTTATTTTGGAGGCAGGCCTAGCAGAATTTCGATGAATTGCAGTGTCACTCATAAACTGAATCTGTAATGCATAAACTGAATCCTGATTGTACTTCATCTATGTCTGTCTCTGTCACTGTGCTGTTTATCTGAAGCAGTCCACAGGCATGTGGGAACAGTTTGCAGGGAAAACCAGCTCATTTGCATTAAAGGCACAGGCTTCTAAAAGCTACATTTTCCTCTGAGCATAATATGGGCATATTAAGGGGGCTATAACAAATGATCTGTTGGGTATTTTTATCTGAAACTTTACAGACACATTCTAGAGACACCAAAGACTTATCATACATCTTGTAATAGGGGTAAAATAGGAGCCATTTAATATAGTGTCTACAACTTAACATATTTATTTTATGTGTATTAAGATGAATTTACAAGTAAAAAAAACTAAACATACTATATTACTGAAGATAAATAAAACTAACCATATATGTTATTATATTTTTGTATTGCAGGTGCTGTTTTGACTAAAAAATGTTGTACTAATGTCACTGCTAATTGAACAAGTTTATGTTGTGTGCATGCAGTAGTATAGTAAAAAAAAAAACGTAATACACAAATTACACATTGTATTTGCATTCATGCTAAAGAAGAACAATTCTTTTATTCTAGGCCAATGTCCAGCAGACTAACAGAATAACAAAAAATATGCATTATCATTACACTGTAAAATTATATGAAAAATTAGTCATGACAGCATATGTTTTTAGTTTATTGCTTATTAAATATTAACTTATTAAACTAAGTTAACCATGTTAAAACTTAATTTTATTAGTTATGCAAGCATAATTAACTCATAAGGTTAATTTGAATCAACTTAAACAATTAAGGCAACCAGGATTTTTTTTACAGTGTACCCGTGGGACATCATACTGCACAGGTTTCTTATTTTTTGTTATTCTTGTAGTTGCAGGTTGTAACCCACAGGTGTCCTCTGCATGCTACAGTCCATTCAACCCTTTTTTTTCTTGTCGGCTTAGTCCCTTTATTATTCTGGGGTCGGTACAGCGGAAAGAACGGTCAACTTATCCAGCATGTGTTTTTTATGCAACGGATGCCCTTCCAGCTGCAACCCATAACTGGGAAACATTCATACACACTCATTCACACACATACACTATAGGGCCAATTCAGCTTACCCAATTCACCCATACTACAATGCACCCGGAGGAAACCCATGCCAACAAGGGGAGAACATGCAAACTCCATGCTACATTTCCACACATCTGAAAGAGTCGTTTATATCAATTGTGATTTATTAAACAATAGCATTTAACAAACCATGATATAACGATAACAGATAAGTCAGTCAAAAGAATAACCGTGAAATAAAGTTTTCATTCAGTACAGTATATTAAGCTGTAAAATTTTACATTGCCATCAAATCTATTTGCTTTGGAGCAAATAACATACAATTTCAACCAAATATTCCCTTTATTATACCCAAAACAAATTACATTTCACAGTAAACCAAACGGACATCCATCAGACTCCTGATTAATTAGCCTTCAGAAGAGTGCTCTCAGCATGTAATGAAAGGTTGAAAGGCTGCCAATTTAGTGGAAGTCAAGCTTTAAAAAACATCCTAAAATGGCACAATCCTTACAAATAAACCACACATTTAAAATCTAAACCATTCAATTTAAACCAAAAAGTACTCAAAATGCATTGTGTGGTATAACACCCACAGTACACAGTAAAATCCTCAGAGTAAAATTTACTCAGTTTAGAGAACATTTGGTCCCTCTCTAAATTGAGTAAAATTTACTCAGCAGCAGAGTCAAAGTTAATGAGACAATGATGAGGTTAATTAAGTGATGATTGAGCACTGATGACGAACACCTGCTGTTAATAGGCAGAAACAGAAGAGAAGCAGCAGCTGCTTTGCTCATTGCTTACGTGTTTGACTTTATTTCTGTCAGATGTTTACAAAAGTCCATAAGAAAATAATTGAGAATTAACGGATTTAGTACATGTTTTTTCCCCCCAATGTCACCATCGTGGAGAAAAGTGGTTGATTTACTTGGGCTCTTTGACTCGATTTCTAACGTTGATTTACTTTGCTTGCTATGACAAGTTTAAAGCGGGTAAATATGATCAGATTGACTGATCCAGTATTGATCCTTACTCTTGCTTAAAGTATTAAGAAATTATATTTGACTACCGATTATGTGTAAATGATGGTTTATCAGATAAGAAACAAAAGTCTGTGTTTTTTAAGACAATGGACCTCAGCTGTGGTTTAATAAATTTTTTAAAAACATTGAGCATCTGAATCACTTTAGAGACACAGACATCAATAATCAGCGTATCAATCTCAACAGTGGTTAGAGATGATTATTTTGTTTTTGGGTGTAGTGTATGCTAAGAGAATCATACAACATTCATCCATAGTTCCCAGCATGCACTGTAGGAAAAAAAAAACATGGGGGAAACATGTTGTTTTTTGTAAAATGTAAATAACTAAATCAGTTAATTCTCAATTAATCTCATATGGACTTTTGTGAACATCTGACAGAAATAAAGTCAAACAGGTAAGCAATGAGCAAAGCTGCTGCTGCTTCTCTTCTGTTTCTGCTTATTAACAGCAGGTGTTCGTCATCAGTGTTCAATCATCACTTAATTAACCTCATCATTTTCTCATTAACTTTTACTCTGCTGCTGAGTAAATTTTACTCAATTTAGAGAGGGACCAAATGTTCTCTAAACTGAGTAAATTTTACTCTGAGAATTTTACTGTGTATATCTCAAACTATAGTGAGTTTAGTCCTTCATTGGCACTCGCTTACATCTGACTGACATTCACAGTTAAAGAAGCTGGAACAGGGCTGATACT
>CAIGQQ010029337.1:168742-179537 GCA_903798035.1 Danio albolineatus
CGCACTGGGGCTGGAGCAGACACTGGCGGGCGCACTGGGGCTGGAGCAGACACTGACGGGCGCACTGGGGCTAGAGCCGACACTGGCGGGCGCACTGGGGCTGGAGCCGACACTGGCGGGCGCACTGGGGCTGAAGCCGGCACTTGCAGGCGCACTGGGGCTGAAGCCGGCACTGGCGGGCGCACTGGGGCTGAAGCCGGAACTGGTGAAGAGGCCTTTTTTTTCCGCCTCCGCTTTTGAGCGGATCTCCGAAACTCTCGCTGGGTCCATGACGGTCAGTCCGTTCTGTCACAATACAACAGGGAGACCCAAGTGCGAGAGTAAAAAGAAATGAAAAGTTTAATGTCAAACTGAAATCAAACAAGGATCAAATAACAGAGTTCGTGAATAAGGAGGTGGAGAATACAGGAGTATCTTCTCGTGGAAACAATGCAGCTAAACAGCTGATGAAAACTTCACACAGTAAACCAGGAAGTAGCATTCACAGACGAAACTCATAGTTGATCACATGACACACAGTTCAGGAAGCAGATCATAGCCATAGAAGATAACTTCCACAACGGAAAGAGGTTCACAGCAACTCACCACCAGCATTAACACACAGGGAGCTTGAGAGACATAAACACACGTTGTATAACGGACTGACAAAAGTGAGACGTGGACACTGGATTTAAATAGCGGAGGTAACACCAAACAACTGTTGTCGCTAATCAGCCGATTGGATGATTCCCTCCACGTGACCACACAGCTGATGGGGTAAGAAAACAGTCAAAACAGTCAAACAAACACACTCACGCCAACACAGGTACAACCATACGCACACACAGACACACAGATCCCTGATCCGTGACAGCAAGAGGATGAAGTTATTACAGGGTTGAATGTTTCAGCATGACACTGACCCAAAGCACAGTTCCAGATGTACCAAGGAAATGTTCTACAATGGCCATCCCTGTCTCCAGACTTGAACATCATTGAAAATCTATGGATCGATTTGAATAGGGCCATTTGTCCGGTGAACCCATCAAACCTGACTGAATTGAAGAAATGGAAGAATGGTCCAAAATGCCTTTTGCAAGAAATCAGCAACTTACCCTTGGCTATAAAAAAGTGTCTACAGGTTGTTTTTTAGCAAAAGGTGGCAAAACATTGATGTTAAAACATTGATGTCATTATTCTGTTGGGGTGCCCAAAGTTTTCCACCTGTCTGTTTTTGTTATGATTTAAATTACATTGCATCTGTTGATTAAATAAATATTATGTCAAAACTGAAATGTTGCTTTTTCCCTAGGGCAGGGATCACCAAACTTGTTCCTGGAGGTCAGGTGTCCTGCAGATTTTAGCTCCAACCTTAATCAAATACACCTGAACAAGCTAATCAAGCTCTCACTAGGTATACTTGAAACATCCAGACAGGTGTTTTCAGACAAGTTGGAGCTAAACCCTGCAGGACACTGGACCTCCAGGACCGAGATTGGTGATCCCTGCCCTAGGGTATAAAATATATCTAAATGAAATGGCTGATTTGAACGGTCAGCAGGCTATGGCTTGCAAGTAAGAAAATTATCAGTGGTGCCCAAACTTTTGCATAAAACTGTACGGCAACTGAGAATGTATATTATAAAGCACACAGAATGCTGTAACACAAAAAACACATGACCAGCAAGGTGCAGTTATGTAACATACTAAACTGATGTGACAGATTATCACAGAGAACTTTATTGAAGTTTATAGTGCAAAGGAAATTAAACAGGCTAATTATGATTGTCTCATACAGTCTTAATCTACACTACAGTATCATACTATAGTATACTACTATAGTTTTTTACAATGGTTTCTTCAATGAAAAAAAAAAAAAACAATATATTGTGGATCAATTAAAATCACAATCTAAAAGCCTATATAGGTACAACTTGTATGTTAGGCTAGGGGTTTGAATGTCATTTCACCAGATGAAAAAAATACCTTACTAATATTATCATAAAAATAATTTAGCCTCAGAATTGTCAATAAATGAACTCCCGCAACTTTATTTTTTTCATAATTTCATTTCAGTTCAGTTTTGTGTTTTTTCAAAACGTCAACATTCACCTTCAAATTAGTATTACGTTTTTTTACAGTCCAATTTAAATGAAGGTAAGCACCACGTCAAACATCTTCCTATAGTTTATTTAATTTTAAACATAGTTTTTAAATAAAGTTACTTTTAAAATATATTATTTTAGTTCGTAATTCAAAGCACACTTCCTGACTCAACAAAGACTGTTAAAGTGGTTACTGTGGTTGTGGCTGCAGGCTCTCAGTCGGGAGGCTGGTGCAGAGCAGGCTGAAGTTCTAGTTTAAAGCTCAGATATGCTTTTCTGAAAGGACATCGGGAAGAGCATGTGTATTGTTTGACCTTGGAAATGCAGACTTCTAACTATAGCAAACATATTTTTACCCGTCTATACGAATATAATATGCTAAAAAGAACATAAAGCATGTTGGGGTAATTTTGGTAACTTTAATTTAACTAATATTAATTAATATTTGTTTTGACTTTATTTTGATGGTCCGTTTTTTGAGTTTAAGTTACAGTGTATCTACCTGCCAACTAATTCTTATTAGATTAGAAATAGACTGTTAGGTTGGGGTTAGGTTTAGGGTTAGTGTAAGATGGCATGTATTTACAAAGTTTCTAAGTCAGGTAAATGTCTGTTGAATGTCTGTACTACCAGGTAATAAGCCTACAGTCTACTAATACTCAAATGGACCATCTACTAATACTCAAATGGACCATCTACTGACTGGATGTGTGTTGGATCGATTGGGTAGAAATTTAAGACATTTTAAGACTTGTTAAGACCCTGCAGACACCCTAATACTGTATATGTATGTATGTATGTATGTATGTATGTATGTATGTATGTATGTATGTATGTATGTATGTATGTATGTATGCATGTATTTGTGTGCATATTTAATATAAAAAACAAATCATAACTGCTTAGTTTCATAATCAAGCCCTAAAGGGGAAAAAAATCTTACCGTTTCAAGATCTATAATCCGGTCCTGAAAAACAAAAGCAGATTAATTTGGATGAGTACAGGCATGTTCCAGAAAAAAAGAGGATTCTAATTTGTCATTCAAAAGCAGCAACTGAAGAAGATTTTTATTTTCTAAAAAGCTGTATAAGACTTCTAATTGTGTGAGTGAAGGGCCATATGACGCTGCCATTACATGTCACAATGACACATGACACAACCACAAATTCAAAGCAAGTTTAATTACTGATGCTGCATCCCATTGTCTTAAACATGCTGCTGGTTACATTTCATCCCCATCCAAGACACTGAGTCATAAAAATGGCATGAAAGCAGGTGCCTCTATAGCAGGGGGTAAGATGGTGTGAGTACATAACTGCAGAATGCAGAACAACATGTATGCATGATTACATGGGGGTCAAAGTAGATAACTAACAATAATGACACTTGTGTATGTTTGTGTACATTCACAGGAAAATGACATTCATATAAACGGTAACACTTTATTTCGATGGTCCATTTGAGTATTAGCAGACTGTCTACTTAATCTCTGTTGATACTGACATTCAACAGACATTTAACTGACTATAAGAAACTTTGCAAACCGTAACCCCAACCTAACAGTCTACTTATAATCTAATGATAATAAGTTGCAATGTAACTTAAATTCAACAAACTGACCATCAAAATAAAGTGTGACCATATAAACTCTCTAACACTAACCTGAAGATTTCTCAACTCATCTTCTTTTTTGCGACCCTTTTCAAGAAGGCCTGGAAGACAATATTAATGTGTATTAATGAGCAATAAAGTATTAAAATGAATATTTTACTTTACTACATGCTGTACCTGTGTGACATTTTCTTCCATGCAAGACCTTTAAAAATATATACAATATTACATATTTACTTGTCTTAAATTTTATAAATTTTAATTTAGCTGGAAATCAATTTTAAAGCTATGACTGAAACCTTTGATAAATTGCACACTATGCTAACTACTGTAGACATTAAATATTCAGACCATAACTGACTTTTAAGATTTTGCTACACTAATAAATAAATGCAATTATTGTGGTCAAACCACAAATGACTAAAAAAAACAAACAATGATAAAGTGAAAAATAAAAACGTGTTAATGGATCTTTTGCATCCAACAGAAGAAAGAAATTCATAAAGGTTTGAGATGTTTGGATGAGTAAATTTTCATTTGTGGGTGCATTATCCCTTAAGTTCTTCCTAATTAAAATGCATAAAATTGTATTAAAATATTTGTCTTGGCAATTTTTTGCAAACATTTGGAAAATAAACTTGACGTGCATCTTTACATTGTATTCATACTTTAGGTGTTTAACGAAACATCATCCCAATGCATAATTCATTAACAAAACTGTAAACAACATGTTTTGTTAATTCACAGACGCACCAATTTACCTGTATCAAATGAAAACTGATCATTTTGTCTTCCAAGAGTGACATTGGCAACTACAGTATTTTGTTTTGTTGCAACCATTCTCTGTTCCTTGAACACAAACTGAACTGCAATTGCTTTATATTAAATGTCTGTAAACTAGTCACACTCACATGACTAAAGAGTTTGGAGTAAGACGTATCAGCAGATAAAATACTGTACCAAGTAGCATAGCAACCACAGGAATGAGATATTATGCATTAAATTTAAACTACTATGCTATTTACATGGTTCGTCATACTGTTTTGGAAGTCTCCTACAATAGTTTTACATGTATCTAAGGTAAAAAAAATAATAATAAAATAAAATAAAATAACTACATTTTTTTTCAGAATATGTATTTAAAATCACAGAATTTCTAAAAGCCCTTTAGTTTGTGATCTGATTATTAAGATGGTCAGACGTTTTTTAATGGTCTGCTGGTTACATTAGTGGTTTCACTAATTTTCACAAAATGCAAGACTATATAGGTGCTTTTCTAAATCAATGAGTAATAAATGTTTTGTTACTCTTATTTCAATAAATTCTATGCAGTAAATGACATGCAAACACTGCAAGATCCTTTGCTAATGTTAAATGAATGGAAATAGTATTTTTTTATATAATTTTAAATATTAGCAAAGTATTTGCTAATATATGAATGAGTCAAAAAAAAGATTTCTATTCAAATGAGTATGTGTAAGTTTGTTCCTTGCGACTGACTTGGTTTGGGACTTGTGGAGCTGAGCACCGATGGTCACCTTAAATCAGAAATAGAGGTGGAGCTGAGCATCGATGGTCAGCTTAAATTAAGAGTTGAGGTGCACATTTAATTCTGCAGTTGGAGAGTTGTGGTTTTATGTTTTTGGATAGAATCCAGTTTAGCACCTGGACATCTCTTTCTGATAGCTTCCTCTTGCATTAACAGTTACTCCTGTTGGATGTGGCTTCTCATTCTTGGTAGTATGCTGACATTACCCTAAATACTATGGCTCTTGATACATCACAAAGACTTGATAAGAGAATACACTCTTCCTATCTATATGCATCAGGCACTCTGTCAGAAATAAAATGTTTTATTTGTTTGTTTGTATAGCTAAGGATGCATGAGTGTGCTCCTTGCAGGCTGGACGTGCAGCTGAACGCTATTGGTTTACAGAGGTACGTCATTTGCTCATGCAACAAGCCAGAATGAAAACAAAGGAACCGCCATGTTTAAATACACAGCCGAGATATTACACCAAAAAATATATATGTATAATAACGAGCTAGGGTCAACCTGAGCTCAAACAAACATTGTCGTCGTCTTGACGAACAGCCACAAAGCCAAGAGAAGAGCAGATTCTCCCCTGTGCCCCGTAGTTTTTTACGAGCCCGTTGAGCAGTTTCGCTTTCTCGTCTGTGCGTCTATATTTGAAATAACAAACTTATTGAGCTGATGATAATAACGTGCACTTGATTATTAACGTGGTTTTGAAACCCGATTCTTTCGGAAACTGACAAACGCAAGGTTGACACGAGGCTAACGTGGGAAAAAACAAAGGAGAAGCCGGAAAAACAAAGGAGCAAATTATTTTTTCAGCCTAAATAAGGACTAAATGTATGCTGTGTGTAGTTTTTCTGTAATTGGTAACATATAAGACATGTAAGGGGCTGTATGTGTTCATATATGCTGCATTTATTTATTTATTTGATATAATCTCGGACAGCAGGCTATTTTGCATCATTGATCTGCAGTTATAATCAGATCATGTTCATAGAAAGGTCAGTAATGAACATTTATACAGCAGTATTTATGTGTATAATAAAGCATCTGTTTTGTGAGAAGTGCTTCTCATATGATTTGTGAATGACCCGTTCAGCTTTACTGTAGACATTTCCCCGAGCGAGAATGACGTCGACTGAAACTTTCTGTCATACACCACGCCCACCAAAAGAGTACCCTTTAGCAGTGGAAATGCAAGCCTGATAAAGGTGACCCATACTGACCCGTACTGTACTGTACTATACCACTCAGTGGAAACGGGCCATAACACCACACCTACCAAAAGGGTACCATTTGGCAGTGGAGACACAAGCCTGATTAAAGGCAACCCATACTGTACCGTACCAAACTGGACCGTACCACTCAGTGGAAAGAAGGCATTTGTTAGAAATACTTTTATATTTTATGCTTGTTCATACAGCGCCTCTTTTAATTTATAGCACATCACTTTCACATTGACATTAATATCTCTTGTTTAGATAGATTGCTCAAATAGATTATGAACAGCAGCTACACTGTAAAAAGCAATAGCTGTTCTTACTAATAAAATTAAGTGCAGTTTACTTGTTCTGAATAAGTTTGTTCACCTTACTATATTTAAACAAGTAATCCCAACTTTTTAGCGCATTAAGTTGTTAAACTTAATAGATTCAAGTAATCTTGACTTAAAATAATATGTATTTACAACTTCTGAGTGATCATGTGTCAAAAGCATGTTAATTTTAAGTGAGCATAACTTAATAACTGTAATTACAACTTTTTAAAAAAGTAAACTTCAGTACCATTGACTCAAAATAATTAGTTGTGTTAACTTCTTATTATTGTTCACATTACTAGGAAAATCAAGTAAGCTGAACTAAAACATTTAAGTACACTGTAAAATGTAATAAGTTAACCTTACTTAGAAAAATGGAGGTTACCGATTGCCTTAAAATTTCTAAGTAAAGTAGTGTATAAATTTTAAGTGAGCATAACTTTTAAAAAGTTTGTAATTACAACTTTATTAATAAGTAAACTTTAGTACCATTGACTCAAAATATTTAGTTGTGTTAACTTCTTATGTGTTCACATTACTAGGAAAATCAAGTAAGCTGAACTAAAACATTTAAGTATAGAACGGTGATGAGGGAACTGAGGAAACATGTAACATGTGAAGAATTAAAACTTAAGCATAATCAGACAAACAATAAATTTGTGAGCTTTTTCAATTCTTTGTTTTTCAAAATTTATGCATTCATAAATATATTAATATATTATAGTATATCAATATATAAATATTAACTAAATTATATTTGTTTGATTATATAATAAATTATATTATAAAATATTTGTATAATAACTGCATGTTTAAAGATGTGTATAGAATGTTTAAGGTGATTGATGTCATGCCTGATTGATGTCTGTTTGATACACTGTACAATATTTAGACAATAAAAATGTTTCAGAAGTTTTTGTCTTTCACTGTAAAAAATGTCCGTGATTTTAACAGTACAAGTCTGTATAATCTACAGTAAAAATCTGTTGAATGATTAACAGCTCATTTCTGTAGAAAATACGGAAAATAACTGTAATAGATCAAACCTTTGTTTTTCGAGAAAGTAATCAGTCTCTGAAATCTCATCATACACCCTCATTCACTAGTCCCCAAATAAGTCAATTAGTTTAGTGAATGAACATAAATGACTGAATGTAGACACTGATGAACAGCTGCTGTTAACAAGCACAATCACTGAAGGAATGAGAAATTGAAGGAAGAAATAAAACTACACACACAGCCTCACACCAAACCAACTGAATTAAAACAGAGGATTAAATAACTCCATTAAATAACAGCATTACCAGCTTCACTGATTACAGTTTGACTTCATTTCTGTCATATCTGCAAGAATATTTGATAATTAACAGAGGTTTATATTTTTTTATTGAAAATATTACATTTGACCTCACCATCGAGGAGATCAGAAGCAGCTTTAGTTGGGCTCTTGAACCGGTTCAATTTTAGCTTAATGTTTCCTTGACTGTTGTAACTGTCTGTCTGAAATTCATCAGTTATAGCAAAAAAAACAAGCCATGAGGAAACATACTAAATTTTAATAAGTGCTACAGATGTAGTGCCATGTATTCAACAAGTTAGTTCATAAAAAATATTGAAAAATATATTAACATCGTTTGGGCCAATACTGCAGCTTTACATACAGCGTCAACAAACAATTAGAAAGGAAATAATAGAAATTAATAATCAAGAGTGTCATGCACAAAACCTTGAAAACCCCTGCAATATTTAAGACACACAGACATCAAGAATCAGGATATGAACCTCAACCATGGTTGCTAAAAAGAAAAGTCTGCATGATTCATTCATGCTGCAATGCATGCTGGGTGCCAGCATAGTGCAAAACTCCCAGCATGCATTGCAGCATGAATAAATTAGGCAGCTTTATGTTCTTAAATATACTTTCTTTGCCTTTATTTTATTTTGTTTTAGGGGTGTAATATTTCAGTAGTTTGTATTATATTGTTCTGGGTTGTTTTTTATTTTTATTTGTCACCATTATTGAGATTCAAATATTAATTGTTGATGTCTGTGTGTTTTGCAGTTCTGCCATAGTTCAAACTTTCTAATTATGAGTGGTGTATTTAGACCTGTTAAACAATCATTGATTTCTGAAACTCCAGTGGTTTCTTTATCGTATGTTATTAATTTCTCACACATATCAAACAAGATACTGAACGAGATAACAAGCAGGTGAAGGTGGCTTTGATGTCATAGTTAATTTTCATTTGTGGGTGCATTATCCCTTAAGTTCTTCCTAATTAAAATGCATAAAATTGTATTAAAATATTTGTCTTGGCAATTTTTATGCAAACATTTGGAAAATAAACTTGACGTGCATCTTTACATTGTATTCATACTTAAGGTGTTTAACGAAACATCATCCCAATGCATAATTCATTAACAAAACTGTAAACAACATGTTTTGTTAATTCACAGACGCACCAATTTACCTGTATCAAATGAAAATTGATCATTTTGTCTTCCAAGAGTGAGACTGGCAACTATAGTATTTTGTTTTGTTGCAACCATTTTCTGTTATTAGGCTTAGTCTTATAGTTTTTATGCTGGCTTGTCATGCTATAAAAGCGAGTGATTAACAGTACTAATTATAGCAACCAATTACAAATTTGTGTTATAATAAGAAGTTGAAGAGCCCAACTAAAGCAGACACTGACCTCCGTCATGGTGATTTCAAATTAACAAAAACATTTTTTTGTGTCACCATTGTGGAGGATAGTAGCGTCTGTGTGCAAGTCCAAGATGAACTCAGAGTATCTGATGTCATGCTGCATCTTCTTTTGCTTAAGTGTAACTGTGGAGTTACTAATGCAGCAAAAAGATGTTTGCTAGTTGCAGTCACACATGAATACATTAATGTATTTAATGACTTTTGTGAACTGAACATTGTGTCAGTTCATGAAATAGGGTTATTTTCCGTTAATTTAAACAGTTCTATAAAACTTCCGTATTTTTTTACGGAAATATCCTGGCAAGCACAGCTGCCGGTATTTTTCCGTAAATTTTACGGATTTTTTTTACAGCGTACTTAAATATTTTAGTTCAGCTTCCTTGATTTTCCTAGTAATGTGAACACATAAGAAGTTAACACAACTAATTATTTTGAGTCAATGGTACTGAAGTTTACTTTTTAATAAAGTTGTAATTACAAACTTTTTTAAAGTTATGCTCACTTAAAATTAATACACTACTTTACTTAGAAATTTTAAGGCAATCGGTTACCTCAATTTTTCAAAGTATTCATTCATTCATTTTCTTTTCGGCTTAGTCCCTTTATTGATCCGGGGTCGCCACAGCAGAATGAACCGCCAACTTATCCGGCATTTGTTTTACACAGCGGATGCCCTTCCAGCCACAACCCATCTCTGGGAAACACATTCATACATTCTCATTCACACACATACACTATGGACAATTTAGCTTACCCAATTCACCTGCACCGCATGTCTTTGGACTGTGGGGGAAACCGGAGCACCCGGAGGAAACCCACGCAACCACGGGGAGAACATGCAAACTCCACACAGAAATGCCAACTGGACCGGGACCTGCCCCAACCGGGGATCGAACCAGCGACCTTCTTGCTGTGAGGCGAACGTGCTACTCACGCGCCACCGTGGCGCCGTAATTGACAACCAATTGAAATTAAAATAGTTTACACTAAGACTTGCTAAATAAACTGTATGCTTATTTTTTTTAGTGTAAATAGCATCATACTTTTAGTAACACTGCAATAGTGTCTACCTTCTATAAACACAAAGTGTAAATGGCATATATATTCTATAAGCACTGAGTGCAAATAGCATCTACCATACCATTTGTTGCTATATTGTGTAAATAGCATCTGATGCTATTTGAACTCAGTGTAAATTGCATCTCTTGCTGTTTGCATTTAGTGTAAATAGCACCTGTTATTTGCTTTTAGTGTAAATAGCATCTTTTGCTATTTGCACTTAGTGTAAATAGCATCTCGTGCTATTTGCACTT
>CAIGQQ010029337.1:179937-212026 GCA_903798035.1 Danio albolineatus
TATATGCATATTTATATTTGTTTTAATAAAAATAAGTTTAGATTTGTTCTCCTGTCAGGTTTTGGAGACGTCTGCATCACCATATGGGGCATAAGAATAGGAAGTGTGTTTGGATAAAACTCAGTTTTTTGACCACACTTTGTAATTATTGTTCATTTATTAATTTGCTGGAAATTAGAACTGTATTTAGAAATAGTTTTGAAACAAATCTTTGCGCTTAAACAAAATGAAATATGTACGCTGATAAATGTCTTCAGTGGAGTGCGTACAATATCGTTACCTTATCCATAAAAGTAAGGGGGTAAAGAGAAAGTAAAGAGGCCGATTGGAGGAGGCTCATTCTTTATTCTCGCTGCAGATGGTCTGTTTAACTATTTTCTGGCTAGTGAACCATTTAGATTTTACACTTACAAAGTCGCCATATAAATAGCAAATGTCCCATGGTGCGATGCAACTGACTCTTAATAGGGAATGGGAGATGAGAATCTGATTGGTTAAATGCATGTTATACTCAAAACACGCCAATAACTCATTAAGAGAATAAACATAACTCTGTTAGACCATGTGGTGTGGCGCAAACCGTATTTTTCCGTCCTTAAAATTGCAAAAGGGAATTCAGACATGCCCTTGATGCTTTAGCATCATGTGCTTTAGACTTTTCGAATAGATTGTTAAAATAGAGCCCTATGCCTTAACAACATGCAACACGACAAGATTCCAGTGACAAACAATTTGTTTGTCTGCACCACACACAATACAACAGAAACATTTAAATACCAGCCACCCAGAAGCACAGAATAGTGCATTCACAGCAGTTTAATTTAATGATAAGGTTTAGAAAGTAATTAATACATTTAATAATTATTAAAAGTACTGATTATGCTGAGTGACTGATATTTGAGTCACAGTTCTAACATAAATTTTCAAATGTTTATTTTATATTCAACATCGGAGGTAAACTATATGCTGCTGGTATCAATTTAATCATTAAACACTGAAAAAAAAAAACACATAATCCCTACTACCTGAGGTCATCCTTGGCATAGTACCCACTAAACAAAATCGTGTTCAAATGACATCTTTGAGATATTTATTTTAGACATTTAGACTTTGAAATGATGTCCCCTAAGGGTGCACAATGAAAGTTTTTCAACACAATCTTAGATGAAATCTACTAAAGCATTAAATCTCACAAATCTTTGCAAAGGATCAATAAACACCTCTACAAACAGCATCAGCAGCTTCACTTATAATCAATCTGTTTGACTTTATTACTGTCCAACGTCTACTCAAATTCTCAGTCCCAATTATTACACATTTTTTTCAAGTTTAAAATTTTTTACTGAAAATAGGTCACCATGGAAGTGAAGAGTGGTTGCTTTGCTTGGGGTGTTTCTTGTTAGCTCTGTGTTTGTTGAAGCACTGTGCTATGTCAAAACATACTGCAGGCAAAGCAGAATATTGCAGTTTCTTAACACAGTTTAAGTCACTGGTTGTGATTGTAATCTTGTACAAAAATGATAGCATAAAATGGATTTCACCGAGCTGCTAGAACTGGTGAAGTTCTGCATATTTAAAGTCAGCAGTGCATTGGTCAGGTATCAAAAAACACCTTGAACATCTGAGCAATAAAAAAAAAAAAAGATATCAAGAATCATCTTATGCTTCCTAATAACGGTGACACGTTTTATGCATATGCTGATTCTTGATGTCTGTGTATTTTTACTGCCTCAGATGTTCACTGTGCTTTTAAAACCTGACCAATGCACCGCTGGCTCTAATTGTGTTATCAGCATAATTAACACCACAATGCCATTTTTTTTATAACATTAAAACTCACTGACTAAATGAGATCAGCAAATCAAGCTTTTAATTAACCCAGCAGCCCTAACAAACTACTTCTCCATTTTCTTGCTATAGCAACAGTAACATACACTAATTTAATGAGACTTAAAACAGTGAGCCCAAGTAAAGCAGCCATGCTTCACTGCAATGGTGATTCTGAAAACTTGTACTGTCAATAAAACAACTAAAGCATTTCATACTTAATAGATGTGATGGAGGACATTTGAAGACATTTGACAGTAATACAGTCAAGCAGGTTAGTAGAAAGTAAAGCTTCTGATGCTGCTGAGTTGTCTATTCAACTGTCCAAAAAGGACATCATAAAAACTTTCATTCTGCACCCTTAGGTGACGACATTTCAACATCTAAATGTCCAAAATAAACCTCTAAAAGATGATAGTGTTTAGTGGGTAGTAATGCTGTTCAGCCATGGGAAATAGAAACCGTTTCTTTAATAAAAATTCCGGGAGATGCTTTGGACAAAAACTCCTTTAACGTGGAGATTACTTTTGTCATGTGCTGCTATGGTGTAGACTTGATAGCTGTAGCTCATGTTGGTATAGTCAATCCGGCAACCTGGGTTTGTGTGAAGTCATCAGAAGGAACATACTGCACTTTTAAACAGAAAGCAACTGGGGGGCTGAACAGCATGTAAAATGCTTTATATGCTGCATTTTCCAATAAAGCATTGTGTAATACATAATGTAATATGATTTTTTTTAAATAGGTAAATTGTTTTACGTTTCTTACTTAATTAAATATTTATATTTGATAAGATGTAAAATTAGGGGGCCATGATGACGCGGTGGGTAGCACGATTGCCTCACAGCAAGAAGGTTGCTGGTTCGAGCCTCAGCTGGGACAGTTGGCATTTCTGTGTGGAGTTTGCATATTCTCCACATGGTTACATGGGTTTCTTCCAGGTGCTCTGGTTTCCCCCATAGTCCAAAGACATCTGGTATAGGTGAATTGGGTAGACCTAAATTGTCCGTAGTGTATGAGTGTGAATGAGTTTGTATGGATGTTTCCCAAAGATGGGTTGCAGCTGGAAGGTCACCTGCTGCGTAAAATGTATACTGGATATGTTGGTGGTTCATTCCCGCTGTGGCAACCCCAGATTAATAAAGGGACTAAGCCGAAAAGAAAATGAATGAATGTATGAATGAATGAATGAATGAATGAAGAAATAAAATTAAAGCACTTAAAAGCCCTATTTCAAAATGACTGTATCAGCACAGTCTTATGCTGAAAAGCAAACTGCAGTCCAACATTAAAAGCAATCATTACATTCATTTCACATGGTCTTTAAATTGATGTACAATTTCACACAACGCTACAAACACAAAGAACATCGCCATGTTGAAAATATTACCAGGTATAACATTAAAGGGATCAAAAAGGAAAACCTTTAACCACTGACATTCATGAAGGAAAAGCAAATAATATGTAAACCAATGGTTATAGGTTTTCAGCATACTTCAAAATAATTTAGTTTGTGTTCAACAGAACAAAAAACAAAAACAAAACAAAAAGAAAACTCAAACTGGTTTGTAAGTAGAATATTTATATTTTTGGGTGAACTATCCCTTTTAATGCCTTAAAAGTGGCAGAGGTTTCCATCAGTTGATCTAAGACAATAAGAGACTACAATTGTTTTAGATGCATGATATCAGCTAGAGAAATGAACATCGTGAACTGGGCTGAACAATATACCTTAACCTCAGCAAGCCAGCGATGGGAATCCTTCTGAAGTCCTGGAGTCAGGCTAATGGCCTACAACACAAATAAATATAAACATAAAATTCCAACACTCCAACATTATATATAACATTATTTAATGAGTTCCTCATGATTTAAAAAAATAATAATAATTCCAATTATGTTTCCTGCAACACATTAAAAAAAGTTTGAAGAGTAAAGCATTTACCACTTTGTAACGCTGCCATTGCTTTTCACAACACTTTAAAGATGTTTAGGGACTGAAGACACTAAGTGATTTGTTTCTCAGCTGTAATTTTGTCCCGTTCTTCCTGCAAACAAGTCTTAAGGTGGGTAACAGTTTGGTCTTCGTTGTTGCATTTTTGTGCTCCAAAATGTGCCACACGTTTTCTGTTGTATCCTTTTCCTCCACAGCCAGGATTTTGTAATGTATGCAGAACATGGTTTTGCATTGTCTTGTTGAAATGTGTATGGGTATCACTGAAAAAGATGTCTTTTTGAAGGCAGCGTATTGTGCTCCAAAATCGCTCTTTAAAATCTCAAAACTCAGGCCTTCTGGTAGTACCCAGAATAGCAAAGTCAAGTAAAGGGGGTCGAGCCTTCTCATTGATGGCTCCTAAACTCTGGAATAGTCTTCCTGATAATGTCCGAGGCTCAGACACACACTTGCAGTTCAAAACTAGATTAAAGACCTATCTTTTTAGTAAAACATACACTCAATACATCACTTAGCGGTATGATGCATGAATGTGCTCCACGCATCTCGTTTATATACACTATGAACAGCAGCTACGCTAATTATTCTCTTTGTTTTCTATTTCCAACTGGGAATACTCATCCCGAGGCCCCCAGAGACTATGCAGCGCCACAGATACAATGCAAGACCAGCGACGAGACGATTCCAAGGCTCCATAATCCTGGACCTCACTGTATCCCGAGCAGCTGCTTGGCAGAGTAGCAAGCAAGAGACGGATCCCTGTGACCCTCCAAGGACAGACGAGCCTCGAGTTCTCCAGCCTCCGGCTCCTAGACTGTAGCTAGAGCTGCGCACCGATGGATTACTCTTCAGTGTTGGACTCTATGTAGTGAATATTAAACAACTCTGAACTGAACTGAACTCAAACATTAATAACTGGACTGACATTTTCAATTTACTATAACCTTCTATGTGAAGCTGCTTTGACACAATCTACATTGTAAAAGCACTATACAAATAAAGGTGAATTGAATTGAATTGAATGTTTGTGAGTTTTGTTCATTTTGTTAATTGTCACTGTTGTTGAGGTTCATACACTGAATATTGATGTCTCTATGAGCAGAAGTTGAGCCATAGAATTTGTTTAGCTAATCTAAACAAAATCTTCTTAACTATGTGGCAGGTGCAAGCAATTATTATGTTACTTCTAATAATGGATTTAACATTGGTCAATATCAGTGAATTTTATTATTTCATCACAGGTTGTGCCTCACTTAATTTTATTGATTCTTTTATTTACTTGGGTTGTTTGCTGTAATGAATAAACCTTTCAAGCAAAGTTCTTAAAAGTTACATTATCCAATACTAAAATTTATAATGAGAGGTTACGGGATATGAGCCGAACTAAAGCAAACACTTTTCTCCATGATGGTGACTTTAGTCTATGTGGTCCACATATGTTTTAAGATAACTGGGCCACATTTGCCATATCTTCTCTGGGCCGTTTTAGGCTCACAGCCACATTAGCCTTAGCTTACTTTGCAGAATATTTGCCAAAAGTGGCCCACATATGTTTTAAAATAACTGGGCCACATTTGCCATATTTTCTCTGGGCCACATTAGGCTCACAGCTAAAATAGCCAGACTTTACTCTGCCAAATATTTGAGAAGGGTATAAACGGAGGTCGGAGCCAGCTCCAAGTGGGTGGGACTTGAGTTCCAAGTGGGTGGGCCTTCGAGCTCCAAGTGGGCTGTAAAACCTGGAATTTTTATTTATTTAATGTGTTGTGCATGACAAGGAGTCCAATATTGTGTTTTATTAATGTCTACACCTAAACACATCCCTAAACACAACCTTACAGTAACCTGTTGTGTTTTATTAACGTCTACACCTAAACCCAACCCTAAACACAACCTCACAGTAACCTGATGTGTTTTATGAATATCCGCTCCACCTACACCACCTAAACCCAACCTACTTGCGGTTTAAGTCCCTCCCACTTAGAGGTCACCCAACCTACTTGCGGTGTAATCCCTCCCACTTGGAGGTCTCCGGGCTGCAGCGATATCTACTTGAAATATTTGCCAAAAGTGTGTGGGCTATCCTGTCGCAAAACGCGGCAAAAAGTCCTACATGACAGTAATAGTTTGATTAAGGTGTTTACATGTCTGTAATGCAATTCAATAATGCGACTAAAATCTGCATACTCCACATGTCTTAATTAAATTTCTCTCTAGTTCGATTATGACCTTAATGGGATTAGAATAATCAAATATCACTGTTTACAGGGTCGACTCTTAATCAGTATTGTCTTAATCACATTAAAATCTAATTATTGGTGTCCATGTAAATGTACACATTGACTGCTTGTCTCTGAGAGGTTTAAAATTGGATTCTGACTTGAAATCTTTTTTGTAATTGTAATTATATATCTTATATATGCCATATGTATACTAAATATAAGTGTTTTTTTCTGCCTGGTTTACTGGCTTGTTAGTTGATTGGTGTGACTAGTTTTTGCAGGTGTAATGTGTTATATTTATACATACTTTTTCTTTGAGGAAGTTTAATTTTTTTTTTTTTTTTTTTTACTTTTTCTTTTCAAACATTTTCCAAATTAGGTTTAACAGAAAAAAAAAAATCACAGTATTTTCAGTAATTTCATTTCTCCTGGAGAAAGTCTTTTTGTTTTATTTAGACTAGAACAAAACATTTTATGGTCAACATTATTAGCTCCCTTAAGCAATATTTTTATGCAGATTGAACTGAGCACTTGATCGGCAGTTGAAGAATGTGCCCTCCTATGTCTTATTTTTCTTGTTTTTTGACAGAATATTTTTTCATCATTTTTTCAAATCTTAAAGACCAAGACAGCCATCTGTGGTTAAAAATAAGTTTTGTTCTCAAATGTTTAATAACTCTTAATCCGCTGATTCAATCTGTATTCAAAAAGTGGCATTATTAAAAGAAATTTACTTGGTTTATGCCTCTGCACAAATCAGACACGGTTGTTGATGCATTGTCCCAATGCAATTTACTAAGGATGAAGGAGATGTCCATGATGATCAACAGTTCCAGGTTAGGAACAACAGGGCCACACCATATCCATGCTGGCACATAAACCTCAGGATGGTCCATATTGAATCCAGCTTAGTTATGTGAAAATTTATAGTATATCTATAGTTTTGACTGATGATGTACATTGTTCATTTGGACTGCGTACATTATTTATGTATTTTTTAATTTTTATTTGTTCATTGTTGAAGATGTTGTTTATGGTCAACTGAAAATATTTGAAAGTCAAACTTGCTTCAGTGTTCTGTTATTTTATAATACTCTTTCTATTTAGTTTGTTCCCAGAACGTGTGGGCATCTAATGGTCAGTAAACCCGATGCACCAGTTTTTCTCTGAAAATTAGAATAACATTGAAATAAATCACTTAAACTTACTCAGGGAATGTTGTATGTAGATATAATATATGTCGGAAGTATAAAACATCCTAGCATAACTTCTACAAACAAAATAAAACTTCTAGAGATTTTGTTTGCATTACCTGTGGAAAACACCACATTTTTCTTAAAATTCTGTGTCCAGATTTCTGTCATTCCTACTTTAAATAACAAGGTGTTGTCCAAAGTATGTAATGAAGCATTGTAATGAAGCAAAATTGTGTGTACGTACCTCAAGTTTGGCGTCTGACAAGAACTGGCAGGCTGAGTCAATCTGAGCTCCTGTGGCATGAAGAATAGATTCCTGCTCTGTTTGAAGGCCTGTGAGCCTTTCTTGAAGCTCTGCCATAGAGTGCTCTGCAGTGTGTCTCCTCTCCTCCTCCCTCTTTG
The DNA here is from genome assembly GCA_903798035.1 of Danio albolineatus. Classification (NCBI taxonomy): domain Eukaryota; kingdom Metazoa; phylum Chordata; class Actinopteri; order Cypriniformes; family Danionidae; genus Danio; species Danio albolineatus. The sequence goes on from CAIGQQ010029337.1 coordinate 187,539, forward strand.
CCAGCTTCACCTACATAGGAGACATAAAAAAAATAATAATAATAATTAAACAAAATCTAATATACAGGGTCTAAAACCTTTTTCGGCCAAACACGTAAATGGACGTTAATGTAAAAAAAAAAAAAAAAAACGTACCAGCCAACTGATTTTTTTACCAGCGATGAAACTTTTTTTGCAAAAACAGGTAGATTGCATACTATTATCACATGATTTAATCATATTTACAATGTTTTTAGTTCATCATTGCTGAACATTCCAACAAATAAAAGATGTATAAAAATTTACATATTAGTGGTATTGATCATATCAATTAATTATTTTCCCTGCAGTTTATTTTCATTTATTTTCTTTTCGGCTTAGTACCTTTATTAATCTGGGGTCGCCACAGCGGAATGAACTGCCAACTTATCCAGCATTTGTTTTACGCAGCGGATGCCCTTCCTGCTGCAACCCATCTCTTGGAAACATCCATACACACTCATTCACAGTCATACACTATGGACAATTTAGCCTACCTAATTCACCTATACCACATGTCTTTGGACTTGTGGGGGAAACCGGAGCACCCGGAGGAAACCCACGCAACCACGGGGAGAACATGCAAACTCCACACAGAAATGCCAACTGACCCAGCCAAGGCTCGAACCAACGACCTTTTGCTGTGAAGCAAACGTGCTACTCACTACGCCACCGTGGCGCCCCTGCAGTTTCTTTAAACATTAAATCCAGAAGACTCTCATTTTTACACACATTCTTATTACAACTAATCCTCAGACAGGAGTCTCGACTCATGATTGCACAATTACTAAACCACTATTATATATGTAAAGAAAAAGGTTTAGCTGGATGTGGGTTACTACAATTATTATTTATTCATTCATTCATTCATTTTCTTTTCGGCTTAGTCCCTTTATTAATCCGGGGTCGCCACAGCGGAATGAACCGCCAACTTATCCAGCATTTGTTTTACGCAGTGGATGCCCTTCCAGCTGCAACCCATCTCTGGGAAACATCCATACACACTCACTCACAAATACACACTATGGACAATTTAGCTCACCCAATTCACCTATACCGCATGTCTTTGGGGGAAACCAGAGCACCCGGAGGAAACCCACACAACCACACACTGTAAAAAATGTCCGTGATTTTAACATTACAAGTCTGTATAATCTACAGTAAAAATCTGTAGAATGATTAACAGCTCATTTCCGTATAAAATACGGAAAATAACTGTAAAAGATCAAACCTTTGTTTTCGAGAAAGTAGGAGGAGTGTCTGAAATCTCACCATACACCCTCATTCACTAGTCCCTAAATTAGTCAATTAGTTTAGTCCACTATAGAAAGTGAATGACCACAAATGACTGAATTTAGACACTGATGAACAGCTGCTGTTAACAAGCATAATTACTGAGGGAATAAGAAATTGAAGGAAGAAATAAAACTACACACACAGCCTCACACCAAACCAACTGAATTAAAACAGAGGATTAAACAACTACATTAAATAACAGCATTGTCAGCTTCACTGATTACAGTTTGACTTCATTTCTGTCATATCTGCAAGAATATTTGATAATTAACAGAGGTTTATATTTTTTTATTGAGAATATTTCATTTGACCTCACCATCGAGGAGATCAGAAGCTGCTTTAGTTGGGCTCTTGAACCTTTACCATTTTATCTTAACGTTTTTCTAGCTGTTATACCTGTATTTCTAAAATTCATCAGTTACAGCAATAATGAAAAAAGAAAAAAAAAGTCTTGAGAAAAATAATAGACTAAATGCTATTAAGTGTTACAGACGTAGTGCCAAGTATTTTGTAAATAAGTTCATTAAAATATTGAAAATTATTTTATCGTTGTTTGAGATGAGACTGTAGCTTAACATGGAGAGTCAACGAACAATTAGAAAGGAAATAATAGAAATTAATTATCAGAGTGACATGCATGAAACCCTACAGCATGTTAAGACACACCAACATCAAGAATCAGGATATGAGCCTCAACCATGGTTGCTAAAAAGAAAAATCTGGATGATTCATTCATGCCGCAATGCATGCTGGGTGCCAGCATAGTGCAAAACTCCCAGCATGCATTGCAGCATGAATAAATTATGCAGCTTTATGTTCTTAAAATTATTTTCTTTGCCTTTATTTTCTTTTGTTTTAGGGGTGTAATATTTCAGTAGATTGTTTTGTATTGTTCTGGGTTGTTTTTTTATTTTATTTTTATTTTGTCACCATTATTGAGATTCAAAGACTAATTGTTGATCTGTGTGTGTTTTCAAGGTTTGCTAGAGTTTCTCATTATGAGTGGTGTATTTAGACCTGTTAAACAGCCAATGATTTCTGAAGCTCTGGTGGTTTTGTTAATGTATGTTATTAATTTCTCACACACAACTAACAAGATACTAAACAAGTTAACAAGCAGGCGAGAGAAGCTTTAATGTCATAGTTATCCTTATAGTTTTATTTCCTTTTCTGGCTTTTCATGCTATAAAATAGTGTGTTCAAAACAACTAATTACAATCTAATGTTATAATAAGAAGTTAAACTAAAGCAGACACTGACCTCTGTCATGGTGATTTCAAATAAAGAAAAATTTAATTAAGAACTTTTGTTCACGACAGAAAAGGTCAAATGTAATAAGTGAAGCTCCTGATGTTTGTGATGTTGTTTAAAGATCTCTGCTGAGATCTTGATAAATAATTGTTTTATTGCGTAATTTGTTTTATTTTTATTAATTATTTATTAATTATTTTTATTTAGAGTTTAATTTTTAGTTGATTTCATCCTTGGTTTTGGCTGTGATTTGTGTTATTTGGTCTTGTTTTTCTTTCCTTCAGTGATTCTGCTTATTAACAGTTGTTCATCAATAATTCTCAATCCTCCTTTAATTAGATACTCAATTATCCCATTAACGTCATCACTGCTTGAGTGTTCAACCCTCTGTAGTAAGGACATTAGGGAGGATTTTGCTCTGGGATTTGAGGGGTTAAATGTGTTAGATGAAAAATGCAAAATGTGGAATGTATTTTTCACAGAAATATTCTGTAAATTGAATTTACGACGGTAAAATGTTAAAAACAGTAGATTACTGGCAACCACAGCTGCCGGTATTTTCCCGTACAATCAAGAAAATAAACAGCAAAGTACTGTAAAACATTTTTTGTGTCACCATTGTGGAGGATAGCGTGTGTGTGCAAGTCCAAGATGAACTTAGAGTAACTGATGTTATGCTGCATCTTCTTTTGCTTAACTGTAACTGTGGAGTTCCTAATGCAGTAAAAATCTGTTTGCTAATTGCAGTCACACATGAATACATTAATGAATTTAATACTAAGCTACGGTTTTGTGAACTTAATATTGTATCAGAATGTGAAATGCGGTTATTTTCCATGAATCTAAATAGTTCTAGTTTTTTACGGAAAAATCCTGGCAACCACAGCTGCTGGTATTTTTCCGTAAATTTTACGGATTTTTTTAACATTGCAGGAAGAACATGCAAACTCCACACAGAAATGCCAACTGACCCAGCCGAGGCTCAAACCAGCGAGCTTCTTGCTGTGAGGCGATCGTGCTACCCACTAGGCCACCGTGGCACCCACAATTAATATTATGTATTTATTTATTGCAAATGGCGATAGAATTTTCTGCCATGTCTGTTTTATTTTTATCAAAGTTTTTCTTTAATTTTAGATCAAACTGTGTTTATGTTAACAAACACCTAGACAGGCATTTTAACTGTATTTGGGAGCAGTACACTATTAAAGCGAACTGAATTCTGTGCTCACAAGCAGTTTGAGGAACAGTTTCTGTTTGTGCGGTCACCACAATAAGTAACCAATGTGCTTTTCTATTAAAATATGTTCTCGCTGCCCCATGACATTATGGTGCTTTGAAATAATCACAAGTCAAAAAGGAACGCAGCAGCTGCCTGTAATTTTGTGATTTCTCAAGACACAGGCAAAAGTAGTATGAAAATGATACCTAAATACTGATTTGTTTGTTTGTTACTTGATGTGTACAATACTAACCTTTTCCATTTTGTAACTACAATACAGATTACTGCCACCTGCAAGTATGGAAATGTTCATCCTATCATGCAAGAAAGAATGCACTGTAGTTTCAGTCAGCTATTGTCCAATCTACCTAGACCAGGGGTACGTTTTCGTATGAAGGGCCAAAAATGAAATATCATTGAGACCCATGGACCAATGGTAAATATACCAAACTATATTACATTAAAAAGCAAATTCCTAATTCACTTTATAATATTTTTAAAAATAAATTGAAAACAAGGTCAGTTTGTGAAAACAAACACAAAAATAGAAAGAATTTAGGTGCTTTTTAAAAAAAACTTGTAACGGATGTTATTTTACTTCTATTTTAATTAATTATGCCATGAAGGACATGCAAACATTTTGCTATAAACTCTACTGACTGGACAAACATCTGAGCTACTAGTATAGAGTATGAACTGATAGAAGAGAGCTGTTTAAAGAAAACTTCTCTTTTCTTCATACACTGTAAAAAATTGCTGTTAAAAAGGGTCAGATTCTACACTGTTAAAAAAAAATCCGTAAACTTTACGGAAAAATACCAGCAGCTGTGGTTGCCAGGATTTTTCCGTAAAAAATACATTAGTAACTCCACAGTTACATTTAAGCAAAAGAAGATGCAGCATAACATCAAATACTCTGAGTTCACACAGACGCTACTATCCTCCACAATGGTGACACAAAAAATGTTTTACAGTACTTTGCTGTTTTTTTTTTTTTGTTGATTTTACAGAAAAATACCGGCAGCTGTGGTTGCCAGTAATCTACTGTTTTTAACATTTTACGGCCGTAAATTCAATATACAGAATATTTCCGTGAAAAATACATTTCACATTTGGCATTTTTCATCGAGCACATTTAACCCCTCAAATCCCAGAGCAAAATCCTCCCTAATGTCCTCACTACAGAGGGTTGAACACTCAGACAGGGATGACGTTAATGAGATAATTGAGTATCTAATTAAAGGAGGACTGAGAATTATTGATGAACAACTGTTAATAAGCAGAATCACTGAAGGAAAGAAAAACAAGACCAAATAACACAAATCACAGCCAAAACCAAAGATGAAATCAACTGAAAATTAAACTCTAAATAAAAACAATAATAAATAAAAATAAAACAAATTACACAATAAAACAATTATTTCTCAAGATCTCAGCAGAGATCATTAAACAACATCACAAACATCAGGAGCTTCACTTATTACTGACATTTGACTTTTTCTGTCGTGAACAAAAGTTCTTAATTAAATTTTTGTTGTTGATTTGAAATCACCATGACGGAGGTCAGTGTCTGCTTTAGTTGGGCTCTTCAACTTCTTGATGTAACATTAGATTGAAATTGGTTGCTATAATTAGTTGTGTTGATCACACTATTTTATAACATGAAAAGCCAGAAAAATAAACTACAAGATTATGTCTAGTAAGACTAGCTATGACATTAAAGCCACCCTCACCTGCTTAATAATACGCTCAGTATCTTGTTAGTTGTGTGTGAGAATTTAAAGGCATGCATAAATGAAACCACTGGAGCTTCAGAAATCTATGATTGTTTAACAAGTCTAAATACACCTCTCATAATGAGAAAGTTTAAACTATGGCAGAACACAAAAACACACAGACATCAACAATTAGTCTTTGAATCTCAATAATGGTGACAAAATAAAATAAAAAACCCAGAACAATACAAAACAATCTACTGAAATATTACACCCCTAAAACAAATTAAAATAAAGGCAAAGAAAGTAATTTTAAGAACATAAAGCTGCATAATTTATTCATGCTGCAATGCATGCTGGGAGTTTTGCATTATGCTGGCACCCAGCATGCATTGCGGCATGAATGAACCATGCAGATTTTTCTTTTTAGCAACCATGGTTGAGGTTCATATCCTGATTCTTGATGTCTGTGTGTCTAAACGTACACGACATGACACGATTATTAATTTTTATTTTTTCCTTTCTAATTGTTTGTTGACCCTCCATGTTAAGCTGCATTATCATCTCAAACAACGATAAGATATTATTCAATATTTTAATGAACTAACTTACAAAATACTTGGCACTACATCTGTAACAATTAATAACATTTAGTATATTATTTTTCTCATGACGTTTTTTTTTCTTTTGCTATAACCAATGAATTTCAGTAACACAGTCATAACAGCCAGAGAAACATTAATATAAACTGTAATAAATTACAGTAATAAACTGTAATCAGTGAAGCTGACAATGCTGTTATTTAATGAAGTTGTTTAATCCTCTGTTTTAATTCAGTTGGTTTGGTGTGAGGCTGTGTGTGTAGTTTTATTTCTTCCTTCAATTTCTTATTCCTTCAGGGATTGTGCTTGTTAACAGTAGCTGTTCATCAGTGTCTAAATTCAGTCATTTGCAGTCATTCACTTTCTATAGGGGACTAAACTAATTGACTAATTTAGAGACTAGTGAATGAGGGTGTATGGTGAGATTTCAGACACTGTCTACTTTCTCGAAAACAAAGGTTTAATCTTTTACAGTTATTTTCCGTATCTTGTACAGAAATGAGCTGTTAATCATTCTACAGATTTTCACCGTAGATTATACAGACTTGTACTGTTAAAATCACGGACATTTTTTACAGTGTACAGTAAAATAATGTTTTTTCACTAAAACAGTAATATTCTGTTAAAAACAGTGCATTCTGGGTAATATTTTTGTTTTCAAGAAAGTAACCAACAGCAGAAAACTGCAAGTTAACAGAGCTCAGATTCGACGTTTCAAGTCTGTGTTTGAAATCACACTTTGTGTTCTGGTTCACTATTCCATACACTAGTTCACTAATATAGTTCACCGGACAGAGTTGTTGAACACAAACGAGTGATTTCAGACACTGATGAACACCTGCTGTTAATAATCACAATCACTGAAAGAAAGAAAAACAAGAAACACGGAGACTTTAGTTACAACATTAAATCAAAGCAAGTAAGATAAAACACCTTTAGTCTCCGCAGAGGATCATTAAACTCCACAAACAACAGATTCAGTTATTACTGACTGCTTTGACTTCCATACCATTCATATTGAGAACCAACAGAAATGTAAGTTTTTTTTTGTCACTGTAATGGAGTGAGAGACTGGTTTAATTGGGGGCCTCACCCTGGACTACTTTAGCTTAGACAATCCTACTGCTTAATTAGAGTTTATGAGAAATTGAACAGAAATGCTGTTATTATAACAATAAAGCAGAAAAATAAATAATGCTTAGCTTTGTTCTGATTAACATTTTGGTAAAAGCTTCATACATATTTATTAATGCAAAATTTTTACAACAAGTTGTGGAAAGATACCTAATATTTTATAAGTATCAAGAAATACCATACCAAAACTGATGAGCTGAAATTATGACACACTCAGACCTGATGAATCAGACCTTGTACCTCAACAATGGTAACAATTGAAATGTTTCACACCACAATGCATGCTGGGTGTGGCACAGCACATAACTCCCAACATGCATTGCAGCATGAATAGATTAAATAGCATAATGGTCTTACAGTTATCTTTACCTGCGTTTAATTCTGCTGTTGATTATGTTCAGACGTTCAGTAACCTGTTTGTGAATTAAGCTGTTAATTTTGTTAGCTGTCACCGTTGTTGAGGTTCATCTGCTAATTCTTGAGGTTTCTTTGAGTGCTGTTTACACTCACTCAACAAGACTAATGATTCATGTTGAAGATAATCTTTAACGTCTAGAATTCAGTGTACATAAAGGCATGTTACATTATGTTAAGCAATATATCATACACAATTTTTCTTTAATATTGGCAATGTTATTTATGTGCGGGTTAAAAGCCCAACTAAAACAAAGTATATTCTCCATAATGGTGACTAAAATTTATATTATACAAAAAAAAAAGTTTTTGTCATAAGTATAGCTGGTGAAGCTATTTATAGAGTTGTTTTATCATCTGCTGATAATTTTAATGATTTAATCATTTGTTGTACTTCAGATTATCTCATTACAAAGCTTTGACTGAAGTTGTAGATTTTGTATGTTCAGTTCTTGTTTTTTCCCTTCAGTATTTCTTCATTTGTTCATTGCTAATCCTCAATTGCCATTTAATTAGTCATTTAATTAATTCATTTACTTCAGCTTTGCTCCATGTTTCTTGAACACTCAGTAGTGTGGACACTTGGAAGTGTTCTATTAAAACTGATGTATTTGCTCTGGGGTTTAAAGGGTTAAAGGTGTGAGAGGTAAAAAACATAGCGTAAAAATGTATTTTAACAGTAATATAATGTTATATTAAACTACGGAGGTAGACTGTAAAAAAACAGTAGATTGCTGGTAACCACAGCTGCCAGTAGTTTACCGTAAAATCAAGAAAATAACAGTATCTTTCTGAAAACCTGAAGCAAATTTCTTCTTTATGTCACCGTTGTGGAGGAGAGTGGAGCTAGTGTTAGAGTCAAAGACGAACAGTGAACTTTGATACTTTACTTAAAGACAGTTGTCTAGTTGCTGATGCAGTAAGAAACTCTGGTAATTCCAGCTTTACTTGTATGTGTGCTGTATTGAAATTTAAGTCATTTGGGTTAAATGAAACTTTTCTAATTAACTGAAACAAGTTATCAAGTATATGGAAGCCCGTTTCCGCCACTGAATGAAAAAATAAAAATAAAAAATTATAAAGTCAGAATTGTGAGTTATTAAGTCAGAATTCTGAGTTGTTAAGTCAGAATTGCGAGTTATAAAGTCAGAATTCTGAGATATAAAGTCAGAATTGCAAGTTATTAAGTCAGAATTGCGAGTTATTAAGTCAGAATTGCGAGTTATTAAGTCAGAATTCTGAGTTGTTAAGTCAGAATTCCGAGTTATAAAGTCGCAATTGCGAATTATTAAGTCAGAATTGCGGTTATGCCGACTGGCCATAAATGGAGTTTAAAAGACGCATGCACATTAGCTCATAATTACAACATAAAGCCTATATCCGATTTATTGTTTATCACGCTTTCAAGAAGGAAATATATATGCGAATTGAACTAGACTGTCTGTTGGATTCATTCCTTTTTATTTAGCCATTTGCACCATTTTGTCTAAATAGCAACTAAAGCAATAAACAGAGCGCCTGAAACTATTAGCTGTAGTTTGCGTGATTCCTCCAAAAGTCTAATAATTATATGTTTAACAATATTATAATACACATTTTGTTGCAGCTGTTATTTGTTTCATTGCAAGACTGTCCTCATGTGGTGTACTTGGGAGCTGCAGACATAGCCCATGTATCGAACTGTACATACACATTTTAATGGGCTGTATTAGTTCATATTTCAGTTCAGTAAAAGTGTCAACCAAATATTGTGTCCTCCTGGCCTTTATTGGGAAAACTGGGCTGCGAATCCATACAACATCACAAGCAGAGAACCTAAAGAAAGAGTGTTTAACACTTCATTCTTGGTATCGCCATAACAGCAAACTCCTTTAAAACTCGCAATTCTGACTTCATAACTCGCAATTGCGACTCAATAACTCGGAATTCTGACTTTATAACTCCGAATTCTGACTTAACAACTCCGAATTCTGACTTAATAACTCGCAATTCTGACTTAACAACTCGCAATTCTGACTTTATAACTTGCAATTCTGACTTTATAACTCGCAATTGCGACTTTATAACTCGGAATTTTGACTTAACAACTCAGAATTCTTACTTTATAACTCAGAATTGCGACTTAATATCTCAGAATTCTGACTTAATAACTCGCAATTCTGACTTTATATCTCAGAATTCTGACTTTATAACTATAATTATAATTTTTTTTTAATCCTTAAATAATTTTTTTATTATTATTGATTTTTTTTTTCATTCAGTGGCGGAAACGGGCTTCCATACAAGTATGCTCCTAAGCATATGTAGTACATTACTTCATACAGCAGTTGGCCAATTTGAGGCATTTGTCGTTTTCAGTGAACAAAACGAGTTCACTCGAGTATTCAATCAATGTAGTCCATGTGTTTTACAATAACATATTGTAAAATAACAGTACATTGCTGGCAACAGTGCTGCCAGTTACTTACTGGTTTTTTAATGGGACAATTTTTAACAGTGTACGGCATAAATGATGACGGGTCTGTGTGTCTTCAGGAGTTCACTGTGTGTGTGTGTGTGCACTTCGAGGAGATGTGTGTCTCTGGGGTGCTTTACTGACTCAGTAGGTGCAGAGGATAGTGTCAAACAGCTGTGTGTGTATGGCTTGTTCTGTTGCAAAATGTGGCTAAAAGTTCTATATGACGGTTATAGTTTGATTATAGAGTTTACATGTCCGCACTGCACTTCAATAATGCAACTAAAACAGGAATAATTCACATCTTAATTCAATTTGTATTTACAACAATAATGACTTTAAGCATATCTAAAATGCTATTGCATCGCATGGTTATTTTGTGTGGTGGCAATTGTAGCAGCCTTTGCTTTTGGACGCTCCAAGCGCCCAAGCAAACGAGTGACAGGTGAGTGCAAAGCATTTGAATTGCGGTTCAAATCCAATCCTGCCTCCAATCTTCAGTGCTAAATTCATCCTTATGATCGATCATAACATCACAACTCACGACACAACTTTTCACCTGGATGAGAAATCTTGTTGCGATTTAGTAGCCAGAGATCTCGTCACACCCCTAATATATATCTACATAAATTTGATACATTATAATTACTGTAAAAAACAGGATTTTCAACATAATGTATGCAGGCTATTCAGAACGAAACATTGCCATAGTCTAATTCCAGAAATATCATATGCAATTTCTGATTGGAGGTCTAAAAAAGGTCTTTATCATTACTTAAAGAAAAACTGCCGATTTGATAAGTGAAACTAGTAGAAAATCAGTATTACCTTCACATTCAGCTCTTTTCTGAGGATGTGGTATTTGCGGAGGAGCTGAGTAAGACTCTCCTCTCTGGTGCTCAGCTGCTCTGTTAGTTTATCACATTCAGTCTTCATTTTGTCCAGCTTTAGCTGAAGGACTCTCCTCAGTTCACCATCTGCTAATGCCTCTGACTAGACACACAAACAATATTATCACACAGTCACTAACTGTAAGAAATCGATGTATATTTTTAAATAAACCATTTGTCCATTTTTTCTTGTCATTAATGATTGAAAAATGGCTCCAGAGCTCAAAGGAGAGAGAGAGATTAACAGAAAGCTCATGACTGTGAGAGCCTCGATGGACTTTATATAGCTGTTGTCAATTTATGTTTGAGTGAAGCACATGATGCAATTTTTGGTTTGGAACGGTAAGAATTACAATAAAAGTCATAAGCCGCTGTACACCTGATCTTTCCTACCTTTGTTAAAACTGCATTGTAATGTCAATAAAACGTGGATCATGAAATATATTAGATGAATTTAAAATGAGGGTGAATGATTTCTAATAATAAACAAAGAGGTTTAATGATAAACATTATAACCTTAAGGTCTTTGACAAGAGCCTCCAGTTCTTCAAGCTCTCGCTGGTATAATACCAGCTTGTTGTGTACATCTCTGTGCTGTTCTGCTTTTCCTTCTTGTAAATGACTCAGCTCCTTTTGATGCACCTGCCTCTCCAGTTCCAGCTGTTTTCCAAAAGAGGAGTTCTCTTCCTGAGCCGCAGTGAGCTCTATTTCCAGGTCTTTCTTGGAACACTCTACCTGAGCCAGTCTAGTAGTGAGATCAGCTTTTGCAGTAATTAGGTTTTTATTTAGGCCCTGGAGATCCAGCAGAGATCTCTGATCCACCTCCCTCCTCTGTTCCAGCAGGTTAACACGCTCCTGCAACCTGATGTTCTCCTCTCTCATATGGAGCTGTAAGGAAATCTGCTTCTGGGTCTCCTCTTCTTGGCTTCTTATGTTTTCCTGAGCCTCTTGGAGCATTAGTTCTAAAGTAACAAGGCGAGAACGAGCTTCAGATAGATCCACTTCACATCGGTGTACATCCTCCTCACGCTGAGCAAGACATCCAAGGGCATCAGCGAGCTGTCGGCGTGTCCTTTCATTCTGCTGGCTAAAAATGCCTGCGCTTTCTTGGTTCTAAAGAAGAAAACATTTTTACACATGCAACATATAACGCAACATAATATAAATCTCACAAAAGAATGCAGATGTATTTCTTTGCTCCCATTTTATATTAATTTAACATTCAAACTGCGTCTATAATGATTAATAATAACTGGTTAAAAATACAATGAAATGGAAAAAATATATAATAAATAAAACAAACATGTGGCATTGCATTGGTTGACAAAGCTGACTGTCTTATAGACCATTTCAATGTGGTGATGTCACTGGCCCATGAACATTTCGTGCTTGTCAAACTATTTTGTAACTGTAACAAGAGGCAATTTAATCATTTCTTAACGTTAAAACAGCTATCATAATATTATTTCAAGTGTTAGATGATGATTGGTATTAAAGCTTGTTTGGCATGCTGTCCCGGGAGAGAGCCCTGAGCTCGTAAGATCCTCGAGCCCATGGCTCCCTCCCGTTTGCAGGGCAAGAGGGGAATTTGAGCTCAGATAGATCTCGAGAACCCCCCTGCTGCTTTGATTTGTCTATGGAGCTGATTTGGTATAGTTGATTTACTATTGTCTAGGTCAGTGGTTCTTTTTCCACCAAGTAGCTCCTCAGAAAAAAATTGTCTCTCCAAGTACCACCATAATGACCAATATTGAAATAAAGTAGCATAGTAGGCCTAATTAAGCAGCACTGCACAGTTCAAAAAGGAGACAAATAATTCATATTATTAAGAATATGTATTACTATCAGCAACTTTAAACAATATAAATAGTTTGACAATTTACTGTGCTTGCAGACAAAAAAAACTTAACCGTTTAAATCAAAATGCATGCACTTTTAAGAGTGATTTAATAATGGAGCTTTTTTAAAAGGTACAAAGAAAACTGATGTACATGTAAAGTATTAATGTATAGTAGCCTATTCATGAAAATCTGGAAATGTTGCTTGGAGCTGATGAATATAGTCTATATGTCATATACTTATATATGCACATTATTTTATACATTTTGAGAGATATATATTGCATGTACAGATGACATATTTGTATATCTTTGAAATCTAAACGTTATTTTGTATTTTGATATGATTTGGAATTACATATTTAAATTAGATCTGCTTACTGCTCGTCATTTACAGTAGGCCTGTGTGTGTCAGAAAAGCCAGTGATTAAATGCATAAATTCCATAGTCTGTTGATATTTTTAATTCTGATTGGCTGGAGGGTGTGCACTATTTTCATTGAATCACACAGGTAGTTCCAGTCAGTTTTGATCACAGTTCGAAATAAGTGCGCTTCTCCCAAACGTTTAGTTATTATAGCAACTCGCATGTGCTGCACATGAAACCGATGAGGACTGTTAATGGCGGACGGGACATCCGCAAAATTATAAAAATACTCATCAATTACAGTATGCCACAAAATCAAGTTTTAAGAGTTTTCAAGCGAGAATAGTTAAAGTCAAATTGGCAGTTTACAAGGATATCGCGTGTATAAAAATAGCTCCACGAACCTCCGCAACCCTCTGCAAGTGCCGCGCGATTCGTTCTCTTCCTCTTTGACTTTTTAACATCTGATGACGCGATGCACTAAAGTAAACATTCTAAGCACTCCGGTGTAATGTACGCTTCAGGGAACAGCCAATGCTATCTGATCATAGTGTTATTGTATGCGTCAAAGGATTAAAAAGTGTGTTCATTTTATTCTTTTATTATTCAGCGATTTTTCCATGTACCACTAGAAGAAAGCCCGCGTACCACTAGTGCCACAGTTTGAGAACCACTGGTCTAGGCCCACACGGAATCTACACATGCAGAAATCGGCAGATTTCCACAGGTTATTTACTTTGGTAAATGTGTCATCATTCATTCATTTTCTTGTCGGCTTAGTCCCTTTATTAATCCGGGGTCGCCACAACGGAATAAACCGCCAACTTATCCAGCACGTTTTATGCAACGGATGCCCTTCCAGCTGCAACCCATCTCTGCAAAACATCAATACACACTCATTTACACTCATACAGACAATTTAGCCAACCACAGACAATTCACCTGTACCGCTTGTCTTTGGACTGTGGGGGAAACCGGAGCACCCAAAGGAAACCCACGCGAACGTACACAGTAAAATCCTCAGAGTAAAATTTACTCAGTTTAGAGAACATTTGGTCCCTCTCTAAATTGAGTAAAATTTACTCAGCAGCAGAGTAAAAATTAATGAGACAATGATGAGGTTAATTAAGTGATGATTGAGCACTGATGACGAACACCTGCTGTTAATAAGCAGAAACAGAAGAGAAGCAGCAGCAGCTTTGCTCATTGCTTACCTGTGTAGTGACTAAGCCACGTTTTACGCTGAATCCATAATCGGCATAAACAAGCCTCATGGAGCCCACACCGTCTCCTTCGTAATTAGGAATTGCCTGAAGCTAATTCCAATACACATGCGTCTTTCCCCTTTATAAACAAAGAACGTGTTCTTACCCTAGTTACTAATTGACTCCCATCTGTGAGTTCTCGACCATTTGCTTTTCACGTGACTATGATAATTGAATTATAGACCCAACGCAAGAAAGAAGCATTTGTGTATCTCCAGGGGAAAACGTCCCCCGCCCCTTTTCCGGCCTGGATAACTGAATCCTATGACTGTCTCTAGACAAAAGCCCGCGCGATTTCTCGGACATTTCGCGTTTAAAAGCGTGTTTTGCTTTGATGTTTTATTGCTAATAGTTGTGTATGTTTTTCTATGCATGTAAGCATGTGTATTCACTATAATTGTGTCTAGAAATGAAGTGTTTTAGCGTGTGTAACGCACGTAATTAACTGTATTTGATGAGGGCTATAATGTTTGGTCTCAAACTGAAGCTATAAGGCTTCAGAGAACATTGGTTCAAATGATGAAACTGTATCTGCAAATAATACTTAGTTATGAAGCTTTAGTGAAGTTTGATAACGTGAATAAGATATTAAGCCCAGCCATGACGCCTCCCTGGGCGTGGACATACAGGGAAAAGATGGGCGTGGGTATAGCACCATACCCACGGTCATTGGACACTAGCCAAGTGGGTTTGTCTAAAATCCACTCGCTATAAAAGCCCAAACTGTAAGATTTTAATGGGCTTTCGCATCGGCTTTGCACGGGTTCCGTATTGGCTTTGCTTCACGAGGGGGTTCTACGCACAAACTTTGCGTTACACGCTTCCCGTCTTTACAACACGCCTGCCGGACATCGGGTGTGGAAGAACCAACCAGCTCAGCCTGCGTCTGCCCCACCGTAACATCTACGGCCACGTGAACCCGTTCACAGGAGCTCACATTGCCTCTGTGTACATCGCGGCTCACATGAACACAGTCTGACCTTACTGCTCGTATAGCCGTTTCTACAACCATCAGACGTCACATCATCCAGCAGTAGGATCAGTCATTCAACGTTTCGGACTCTGTCTCATAACCCTGCCAAAGAGCCTTTCTCAGGAGGAATTCCCTTTCGACGAACTTCCCGCGCGCTGACGTCAGACTCCGTCACAACGCAGCATGAGAAGAAGGAAAACCCCTCTTCAAAGGACCTTTCCAACCACGTCAACGCGCTGCAACCAATCGGCTTCGCCGGGGTTCCCTCAACCAGAGAACGAGAGAACAGGTCATTGAACCGCAAGTAAACACAGACCAATTTTTTATTACATACTGAAGCTGGTAATTAAGTTAAAGTGCCTGACCGTTGTCAGTTTCTCTGCTTGGTGGTTTTCTCAGGTTGCAATACTAAACTTAAGCAAGTGCTAGACGTTTGGGACTCTTTGTCGCTCATCCTCAGTCATTCTCAACCCAGAACTGTGTGTGTGTGTGTGTGTGTGTGTGTGTGTGTGTGTGTGTGTGTGTGTGTGTGTGTTTGTATCTGTATGTTTGTCTGTTTTACGTAGAGTAGTTTACTGTGTGTAGCTTAATGAACTTGCGTTTCATTTTAAGATCCTTGTCGGGGTTTTATGTGTTTCTAAGTTACTGCCTCAGCTATATGGTCTTGCTACCTGGCTTGTGTAAATAGTGAAATCCTACTTATATTATTATCGTTGACCACGTAATAATATAACATAGATTTACTAAAGATAAAGTTACGCTACTTCTATTAGGGTGGACCAATAGATAACGTAAGTGTAAGTGTTAACATATTTCTGACTGTAAGTCAGTCGTCCGAATCTTCTGATTCGAATCCCCGAAAATTAATGTTAATTAATTTGAACGTATGAGCTAATTCTTAAAGTACCGGACATCGTAGATGGTCCAGGCACTACACCTGTTTGACTTTATTTCTGTCAGATGTTCACAAATGTCCATATGAGAATAATTGAGAATTAACTGATTTAGTACAACATGTTTTTTCCCCCCAATGTCACCATCGTGGAGAAAAGTGGTTGATTTACTTGGGCTCTTTGACTCGATTTCTAATGTTGATTTACTTTGCTTGCTATGACAAGTATAAGGTGGGTAAATATGATCAGATTGACTGATCCTGTATTGATTCTTACTCTTGATAAAAGTATTAAGAAATTATATTTTACTGCCAATTATGTTTAAATGATGGTTTATCAGATAAGAAACAAAATTCTGTGTTTTTCAAGAGAATGGACCTCAGCTGTGGTTTAATAATTTTTTTAAAAACATTGAGCATCTGAATCACTTTAGAGATACAGAGATCAATAATCAGCGTATCAATCTCAACAGTGGTTAGAGATGATTATTTTGTTTTTGGGTGTAGTGTATGCTAAGAGAATCATACAACATTCATCCATAGTTCCCAGCATACACTGTAGGAAAAGAAAACCTCACCATTTTACTCAATTTAGAGAGGGACCAAATGTTCTCTAAACTGAGTAAATTTTACTCTGAGAATTTTACTGTGCAGGGAGAACATGCAAACTCACACAGAAATGCCAACTGGCCCAGCCTAGGGCTCGAACCAGCGACCTTCTTGCTGTGAGCACTACCTACTGCGGCACTGTGTCACCTGGTAAATGTGTGTAATGTTATATTTAATGAGTTCATAAATTAATTTCACAAATATAATCATGGTATAATAACAGTACTATTAAAATGTGGATATGATTTATTTACAATACAATTTGAAAAGTAATATTTTCTGTCTTTCAGTAGATATTTTAAATGAGAGACTTGCTTTGTTTACCAAATAAGTGGATCTAATTGAATTTCCATTGTAAACATTAAATAAAAGTTAAAAATTTATTTTTTTATTAGTAACTAAATATTTTTTAGTTATGATACTCCTAAAATTGTTAAACATAAATTCTTATGCAGATTTTAACAAAATTCTCCACAGAAAAAGCGAAAAATGTCAGCAGATTCTGTCTGTCCCTACTTATGTCTGATGTTTTGGACTGTGGGAGGAAACCGGAGGACCCGGGGAAAACCCACGCGAGCACGGGAAGAACATGAACAGAAACATTGAACGACCCAAGCAAGAGACGTTCTTGCTGTGAGGCAACAGTGCTAGTTTGTCTGTGCTAGTCTGTGCTGAGGCTGCCGTGCTGCCCTACAGATGAAAAAGAGGAGGAGAGGGGGTGGAAGGGGGGATTCTTGAAGACGAAGATGACTAAGGTAAGATGCTTTGGTTATTTATACTGAGTTAGGAATCATTTGATTGGTGAATCATACATTGAGCTAATGTGGGGCCAGCTGTGTCAATCATAAGCAAGTGATCTTCTCGAAATTAGTTTAGAAATAAACTTCACTTATAAATATGTGGATCTTTTTGGACTCTTGGAAGCTATGGAAATTAAAAATGCCATACAGGAAATACTTTAGGACCATTGTTATTGCTTACATCCCTCAAAATGGTCTATAGCCCATAACACGCAGCCAGATGTTTAATTTTGACATTTTAGGAGGAAAAAAATTATGTATGTGGTTTTAACAACCAGCTGCATTTAGACCTGTCCAGTTTCTGAAATGCATACCAGGCCACCTCCTGAAGTGGTTTGAGCAATCAGATTTATATCAGTCTCAAATGCATTAGCATCCATTATTTTAACGATCAGATAGTTATCTGAGTGAAATGAAAAGGTGAATTAATAAATGCATTGATTGACATTAACTAATGACGAGAAATACTATTTTGTTGTTAGTTTTTAAATTTGGTTTATTAAATAATATAAACAGACATTCATTTTGATTTTAAAGACTTTACTTCAGACGTCATTCACTGACTTCATTTCATCTTTTTTCAGTGGATTGACCAGTATGGATTAATTATTCAATTCAAAAATGACAGTGTGGACTAACAAAGTAGTAT
This sequence comes from Danio albolineatus, assembly GCA_903798035.1. Lineage (NCBI taxonomy): Eukaryota > Metazoa > Chordata > Actinopteri > Cypriniformes > Danionidae > Danio > Danio albolineatus. The sequence goes on from CAIGQQ010029337.1 coordinate 205,928, forward strand.
CACTTTACATTTTTATGATTACTTTAATAATGTATTATGAAATTCAATCATTCTTTTTCCTTGAGCTTAGTCTCTATTTATCAGGGGTTGAAACAGCGAAATGAACCGCCAACTTGTTTTATGCCGCGCATGCCCTTCTAGCTGCAACTCAGTATTGGGAAACACCCATGCACTCTCACATTCACACACATACACTACGGCCAATTTTTTTATTCAGTACACCTAGACCACATGTCTTTAGACTGTGGGGGAAACAGGAGCACCCGGGGGAAACCCATGCAAACACGGGGAGAACATGTAAACTCCACACACAGAAACCACCATGACCCCTGCAGTATTAGTAAATATTGAAACTAAAAGATTAATAAATGTCTTTAAAAAATAAATTTCCATTGTTAAATAATGACATATTATTTATTCACTGACCATGGAGGGTTGTGAAGCCTTACCCATTTGGTTTTATCTGTGCCATTTCTGCTATCGTTCTTCAGTTTCTGAACCTCCCGTCCCAGTTTTTTACACTTAGTCTTCCACTGTCGGATTGCTTCCTGTGCCTTTGACCGCAGCTCCTCTCTCCTTGTCTCACTTTCAATAAGCTGGGCCTTTAGATGTGAACACTCTAAACTATTGTTCTTTAAAAGAGACTGGACCTCCGTCAGTTGGCCCAACTTCTGCAACTGATGCTGCTCCAAATCTGCAGAAAGGGCCTTAAGAAAACAAGCAAAAAAGAAAATCACATAAAGAGAAAAAAAGTAAGCTAAATTATAGACAAATCAGATTTCACAAAAAAAATATATATAATAATAATTTATAAGATGACTGGATCATTATTGACTTATTTTACATCTTAATACTTTTTGTAGATTTGACAAAGATTTTAAGCACATATGATCAAGTATCAAAAATGTCTTCATATATTTAATTTTACTTAGGAGGACGAATGTCCTTTTTCCTAATTGGTGTTTTTTTTTCTCATGTTTCATGTAGGCCGAAGCCTGGAGCTTGGGCTGCATCTATGGTTTAGTAGTATCTGGATGCAATGATCTGTACTTTGGAACAAACAGCTCCTCAATGCATCCTCTCTTTCTGCACTTTAATGAAACCATTTTTAAAAACTAAGAGTTCACCAGAGAGGATATGTCCAGCACTTCCATGAAACAATATCAAATGTACAAACCTCAACCTGGAAAGCAAGCTGAGCTTTCTCTCTCTCTTTTTGTTCAATGTTTTTTTTCAGCTCTTCTATGTCACTAGAAACACACAACCCTTTCTCCAGCTCTGGGCGTCATGGGGGAAGAATACACAGATTGTTGTTAAACAACACACAATCCACAAAAACCTTGTAAACTTGCCATATTAGCATATTTTACCACTGTCAAGGCATGTGACACCTCCTTGCTGTTGCCTCCTTGCACTTCTTTGCTGAGACAGCAGTAAAGACATCTCCCTTTGCAATTGTACATGGTCTTTCTCTAGCTTGAAAAGCTGTGAACGCATGTCATCCATCTGCAGGGCAAAAAAAAGAAAAAAGAAAAAAAGGAGACACACATTCAAAAAAAGGTCACTACACTCTAAAAAAAAAAGGTTCCTTGAGGTTCTATATAGAACCCTAGGGTTCTATACTTGGCCAGTAGAACCTTTTACCCAAAAAATGGTTCTATTTAGAACCCTTTGAGTGCAAAGAACCTTTTTAATTAAAATGGTTCTATAATTTATGATTTATAACATAATTCAATAGTAAAGATTATTAAATAATTAAAAGCTATCACACAAAGAGACAAAGCTTTTTGAGTTAAAACCTAATAAAATGACTGCTATGGTCAAAAACCTAATCAATGTCTGGTGGTGGGATTTTTGTTTCATGCAGGTTTGTACATTATAACTAATATATTATATATGCTTAATATTTAACATTTTTGACAAATTATTTTGTGAAATAAATTAAATGACCAGTTTATTTAGACTGAGCAGTGTGTTGTTATGGTTTAATAATTTATTTTAAACTAATAATCATGAAAAAGCCCTCTGGTGTTGTCATTCATTGGTGGACTGCTGAAGAAGAGCCTCGAGAGAGTGACGGTTAATTTTTTAAAAGGAGAAGTCGCTACTTTAGCTTCATCATTCAGGTACGTTATTACTCTTTTAAAATTATAATAATTAAATAATTTGTATTACGAGGTAATGTTTCTATTTGATAGAAAATCCCTTGTTTTATATGGTGATACAGACTGAATATGGGCGTACTGTATGGATACTAATATGGATACTGTGCTTGTAAGTTACTGATAACCTCATCAGCCTTCGGTTCAGAAATCTGTGTTAAGCTGACTTTGCTCTGCTTTTTGTTCAAAAAAAGTTACGATTTCACTTTATTTGTTTGTCAATATTAATTAAAATACTAATAACAATAAAACAGCTGCGTTATTTGAAGGCGAGCTTCGAGATGGAGCGTGAAGCGCGTGCACGCTCTTTTAACGATAACTTGATATGAGCCGATTTTCGCTTTCGTGCAGTTTTTAGCTCCAACCTTGAACAACCGCTTACTTCTAGCTTGTTCGTGTGTGAGTTTAGCAGCGTTTAAGTCGGGCTAAACTCTGTAAAGTAGTGTACACTGCCCACTGTTCCGGCTAGTCTGCATTAAAACCTCAAGGTAACAGTTCACCGCTCGTGCCCGCACCGAGTTTATGCACGCGCTGGTGATGATGATCGCTAATGGTATTACTGAAACCTTTTAAAGCCAAAACATATTTTAATATTCCATAGATGAAACATCAGGTGTTATCTATGAAGGACATACAAACATGCAGGCTATGTTTTGTGAAATATTAAAGCTTGTTAAATATAGGCTGCATATATGTATATATTGTGCTAAATAAGTTTAAAATTCTCATTTTAACGTATATCTAACTTTTCTTCAAACAGCCTGGAAACTGAACTGTGTCATAAATCTTGTGCTCGGTATGTATCATTGTTTTTAAATCTAAACAATCTGTAAGTATAAGGAAATGAATATTATAAAGGACTTTAACATTGTATTCATGATTACATGAAGTTCCCAACCTTGGTCTGCAGGACACAAGTAGCTTTGAAAAGGAAAGATCCCAGCTTAAAGAAGGACATGCGTTACATCCATAATTTTGACACAATTATCATCTACAAGCACACCAGGTAAATATTGTATTTTATAACATATATATGTCAGACTTGGTTGTTGGGTACTGAAATAATATATTTATCACAAAAATGTTCTATTACTTATTGCTGCTGTTTTAATACAGAAAGAATATTAAGGTCATTGCTTATAAAAAAGTCCTGCAGAGAAAAAAATATGTATTGAAAGAAAGTGTAAATTTGCCTACAGGATTTGTTGCAGTGTCTTCAAAACAAATTTAAAAATGGAAGGATTTCAGTGGTGAGCTCATCTATCATCTCGCAAATGAAACAAAATAATGGGATAAAAAGGAAGTGAACTGTACACTGAGGAACTTTACACAAGGCAAGTTCAGTTCAATAAATTCTATGTCAAAGGTAGATTAATTATGTGGTTTAAATTCATATTTACACACTCTAAAAGGCTGTCTTTCTACCTCAGATTGTGATGGACCTGGAATGCGACACCAGATACTCATAAGTCAAGAACCGACTAAAACACCCTTTTCCAGAGTACAGATTATGGAGGGGTTAGCAGAACTAATGGAGCAGTTTCTTCTTCTTGGAGTGCCACAGCTTGTGAGTAAACACTGTTACATTGTGTGTTAAATAGTTTTGCGTCCATGATGACTTTAAGGAACTTGTATTGCTGAAAATGTGTCATTTGGAAACTTACACATGAAGTAAACAAAATGTTGTTTTTTTTGCATTTAGGATGCTGCATAGAAAACTTGATGAAGAACGCAGAAACATCATTAAAAGAAAAGGCCCAAAAAAAGGGAAGGAAAGAAGGAAGTGCTCTATGAAAGTCTCACTGGACCAGCAGAGGAAACCGCAGAAGGTAACTACACCCTATATTACATCCTATATCCCCCAATCACACACACTTTAATTTTTATTAATTATAACTGTAATTCTATTTGATGACTTATGTTAATTGGTTAAAAGTACTCAACATTAAAATATTGTTTTACAGAAATCCAAAGGTCCTACAGCATCCAGGATTCAACAGCTCTCCTGATTCCACCAAGGCTTGAAGTTTCAGCATTACAATGGACAACACTCACTCGCTATCCTTCGACTTCCTCATTTATCAGAGGCACCACAGTGGAATGAATCACCATCTAATCTGCCCTTTCCAGCCACAACCCAGCACTTGGAAACACCCATATACTCTCTCATAGATTTACACACATTCACTCACTATGGCCAATTCACCTATACCGTACACATGCCTTTAGACTGTGGGGTCAACTGAAGAACACTGGGAGAACTTGCAAACTCCACACAGAAATGCCAACTGGCCCAGTCGGGACTCGAACCAGTGACCTGCTTGCTGTGAGGTGACAGATCTAACCAGTGAGCCACTGTGCCACACATAGACAAAAATATTTACGTTATAAGAGAGGCTGACAGACATGGACATGCTACAGGTTGTGGAATGGCTATTCGCAATGTTTTGTCTAATCATTTTGCAATGTTTTTGCAATATTTTTCATTAATATATGTATAAAAATGGATGTAGCCATGACCAATACATTCATGTACCATCAACTTTTTGAATTTGTAGTGTTATTTAATAGATGTTTTGATTGTTTGTGTATTGTTTCTAACTTCATTGTGATATACTTTTCTTCATTTTAGAGATGTGTGAAAGTTAAGTACTGTATTTGCTCAAACAGTAAAAAAGCTTATAAAAGTGAAATCATTACAATTACATTGTTGAATGCCATTAAACTGTTAAGGTAGATCTGCTGTCCAATGCAAAGTATGGAAATCAAATGCAAATCATTCGTTTTTTCTTCGCTTCAATTATTGGTGAAGTTTTGGTTCCTTGCCGCTGTTGTCTTTGACTTGTTAGTTTGGGATTTGTGGAGCTGTGCATTGGAGTTGATCTTCAGTGGTTTGACCTTAATACACAAATCTGAACTGCTTTCATACCTAGATATTTGTTTCGGAATCTGGTTCATTTGCCCCCTTAGCTCGGTTCATTTGGCATATGTGAAAGCTGCAATCACGTTCTGATTGGTGGCAAAACAGTCAGTCCAAGACAGTCTGAATGAGGTGGTCCCAGCTCAATTGAAATAAACTCTGAAGCAGATCGATTAGTGAGAAAGCAGGAATCGATAAACAAATGAACTAGGCTACTCTCACATTGTATTATGGATATTCATTCATTCATTCATTCATTTTCTTTTCGGCTTAGTCCCTTTATTAATCCGGGGTCGCCACAGCGGAATGAACCGCCAACTTATCCAGCATTTGTTTTACGCAGCGGATGCCCTTCCAGCCACAACCCATCTCTGGGAAACACATCCATACATTCTCATTCACACTCATACACTACGGACAATTTAGCTTACCCAATTCACCTGTACCGCATGTCTTTGGGGGAAACCGGAGCACCCGGAGGAAAGCCACGCAACCACGTGAATAACATGCAAACTTCACACAGAAATGCCAACTGGCCCAGCCGAGGATCGAACCAGCGACCTTCTTGCTGTGAGGCGAAAGTGCTACCCACTAGGCCACTGTGGCGCCCTGTATTATGGATATGTAATATATATATACCGCTATATGAAGAGATTATTGTGCAGGATGTCCTTCCTACCCGTAATTGTGAATTCTGTAATGAATATAGAACTGCAAGCATGCTAAAATATTAACAAGAGCTATTTACCCATTAAGAAAATTGATCGAAATTAAATTCTGATATATTTTATGTAAAAGAAATTGAATTAATTATTTCATTTCTCATTAGAGTTATCCTTTACTCTTTATTAGAAATATGTTGTGTATGCTTTGCCTAAAGATATTGTAAGAACTCACTGCAGAAGATGTGCAGAACTTTTAAAAACAGTTCGAATCAGGCCGTTCGAATCAGGACTGGAAATTGGATGCCACCGTGTCTCACTCATTTAGACCTAAGCCCAAGGCTATGTCATAACA
>CAIGQQ010029337.1:310881-329819 GCA_903798035.1 Danio albolineatus
ATTCATGCTAGAATCATGCTAATTCATGCTAGAATCGTGCTAGTATTATGCTAATTCATGCTAGAATCATGCTAGTAACATGCTAATTCATGCTAGAATCATGCTAGTAACATGCTAATTCATGCTAGAATCATGCTAAGATCATGCTAATTCATGCTAGAATCATGCTAATAACATGCTAATTCATGCTAGAATCATGCTAAGATCATGCTAATTCATGCTAGAATCATGCTAGTAACATGCTAATTCATGCTAGAATCATGCTAATTCATGCTAGAATTGTGCTAGTATTATGCTAATTCATGCTAAAATCATTCTAGTAACATGCTAATTCATGCTAGATTCATGCTAGTAACATGCTAATTCATGCTAGAATCACGCTAAGATCATGCTAATTCATGCTAGAATTATGCTAGTAACATGCTAATTTTTCAACTAAATAAACTATTTAAAACTGGCTTTTCAAGCCACCATAAAGTTTGTCCTCAAACTTTACTATCTAGTTCCTTTTATTCTGGAAAACGAAACATCAGAAAAACAGTCAATATTTTGTTTTTCTGTTTATTCTGTAGGTACAAAAAAACGAAAGCTCTTCTGTTATTCTGCCTATTTACTTAAAACGGAAAATTAAAACAAACACAAAACAAAAATGAAATAATGAGTCAAAAAACGGTCCGTGTACGTTTTTTTCATTTGTTTTCCGGTTGTAAACGGAATAAATGAAATGAAGAAAACCGCCGTTATTCCGTTTTTCTTTTGCTGACAAAAAAACGAAAAAACGAGATTTTGGCTGGATTTTCGGTTTTTTAATCTAGGGTTGGAAAACAAATAAACGACTTCAAAATTCATTATTGACAAGTAGACGTGCTGAAACGCCCATTTTCCTCTGATTTGCCAATCAAATCTGAGCTCGTGACGTCGTTCTCTTTCCGTTTACCAAACTAATAGTCCTCTGCGATCAGCAGCCAGGCTTATTATTATAATTATTATTATTATCACCATCATCATAATTTTTATAAATATACTACAAACTACATATATGTTAACGTATTCTATCATTTTAACCACAAAAATACAAGGCATATAAGCACATATATGGCTATAATATTTATGATGTTATAGAACTTTATTTTCAGTCATTATTTTTAAATGATTGTATTTAGATATTTTTTTAATCAACGATACTTCTTTTAGATAAAGATAAATCAAAATGAGTTAGTAAATGATTGCTAAATTGCTTAAACAAACATTTATTTATTGTTATATGTTAATATGCTTTAAACAACATATAATAAACAAAATAATGCCAGTGTGATAGAAAGTAAATAATAACAACAGCACAAAAAATAAATAAAACAAACACAAAACAAAAGTATGAATAATTACCTAAAATTCTTACAATTACAAACAAGCAAGACCTTTACAATAATAATAAAAAAAAAAGAAACTAGAACACAGTTTGACAGAAACATTTATAGGCAACACTTTACAGGCATGGCAACAGTTTCTCTGTATGTTAATAAATGCTTTATTCCTACAATTTTGTGAGTTCATCTAAAGTGAGGACTATGCTTTATAAATACCTTATAAACTGTATCAAATAAAAAAATAAACCTTTCTAATCTTATCCAAAAATAAAATCACTATAGTTGATTTTGCAATTGCTGATTGTAGGAGTGTTAAAATGTCATACATTGTATACTGGCATTTGGCCACTAGGTGTCAGTACGATACTGTATAACTGTAAATTCAGTGCATTGGGCAAGTGTGATTGGTCTCAATCTCGTCTTCCTGATTATTTGTACACACCATGCTTACAAAGGCAGATTTCACACAGTTCATTTAATTTCTGTTTACTTTAAATAGTTGCTATATTTCCTCAGTACTTAACTCAATTTATTTTTATTCTACATAACACAGTGTTTATTAATTTATTTATCTATTGGACAAACACATTTGAATTTACTATTAAAATTTATACATATAAAAAGCAATATAAGATTTTACTTGCATACTTTCACAGATTTATTTTAAGTAAAAAATATCAACTATATTAAAAATACTTTTATGGTGCAAAAATGGTTTCTCCTGTGTTTCTCATCCAATTGTTTTTTAAATAATTGGCAGGAAGACGTCTGCCGTGAAAACCTTGTGAGCATGCCATGGTTAACCCTGAGCAAACACCTTAAAACCTCCTGTTACATTTTACCCCGCGTTACTTTGTGCCCCGCGCTCCCCTACTCCCCAGATCGTCATTTTTTATTACGATTTGTTAAAAGCATTTACGTCGTTGTCCTTTTTTATGAGCCATTTTCCGAAGCTTTAAATGCATGCGCATATATGCCGCAATAGATACCTGACTTTTCATTTAACAAACACTTTATTTACTCTGCCAATTTTAAGTTTTTAAGTCATTCAAAGTCAAAAGTTTTCCTACAATTTGTAGTTTAGATTTTTATAGTTTATATAAAAATATATAGCCTAGGTTTATATAAATGTAAGAACTCGCTGCAGAAGATATGCAGAACTTTGAAACCCGTCCGAATCAGGCCGTTCGAATCAGGCCTGCAAATTAGGCACACCGTGCCTCACATAACAGAACAGAGGATCCTTATTTCGAATCTTACTTGTGCCAGATGTTCGGAAGACCCTTCGGCTAACTTCGTTAATTATTAAGTCTAAAACAAAGGCGTTTTACAGAAATTTCGGCGGGCTTCGTGTCACGAGACTGTTTTAATGACTCACTGATCATGTGCATGCCCCGAGGACACTGCCCAGTTTACTGCCCAGAGAGAGACCAGAGATCTCTGGATTTGTCTTCCATTTCATGTATGGATTAAAATCTCTTGAAATATGCGAAACGAAGGCAGATGCATCTTTTGAATGATATGCTATAGGTTTTCCTCAAATGTTGTGTGAATTCCAGCCAGTCAGGTCAACCAATGCGTTGTTTTAACCCTTATAACAGGTAAAAGTTCTGTGTGTGTCTGAAATGTATAGTGTTTGGTATTAAACTGAAACTAGTGGCATTTGCAATACTGTGATGTAAAGGAAAAGTTTCTAGTACGAAGTAATATTCATTTTGTAACATTTGATATAAGAGTTACAAACTTACAAGGGATTTTACCACGTGAAACCCACATGCATTCTCTGTTAATGATTGACCTTTTACTACATGATGTGGGGCGTGTACACGCTCCTCATGGTCACTGCTCATTGGAAGATGGAGCCACAGGGATGGACCAGACCAGGTTGCTTAAAACCGCCCTGCAATCGTAAAATCTTCGCTTTTTGCATCAAGCTCGCTCCTGCCAGCTGTGCACTCTGCCCCCTCTCGCCTGCACGGACACCGCACCGCCACGCGATTGGGTCACCAAGAACTTTCATGCAACCTAGGTTTCAGGACCGCTGAGACCGCACGAACTTCCGCAAGTCGACTCTCCTCAGAGTCTTCGTCACCTCGGTAACCCAGAACAACAGCCAATCACGAGGGAGTGAGCCCAAGAGAAGCGAGTCACCACCCAATCAGGACCGACGTGCTCCACAAGCCCAAGTCAGCGAGGGAGATTCAAGATTTTCTTCAGCAAAATCGCAAGTAACACGAATTAACGTTGTCTCTAACTGATCTGGTGCTGATTCATGTTAAGCAGTTAAAGATAAGCCAAGTCTCTGCTTTTGTGGTTTCTCAGGTGTGAATCTAAGATCTACTCAGAAGTACTAGAATTGATTTGGGACTGTTGTCAACTCATTTTGCATACTCTGAACTGCCTCTGTGTGTATGTGTGAATGTGTGTGTGCGTTTGTTTGTTGTTTGCTTATTACGTAGTTAGTTTCATGTATCGTAGTGTAGCTCAATAAATCTTTGTTCTCATTTTGTACGAACTGTGTTCTTGTTTATGTGCTTATCAGTCATTGCCTCGAGCTGTAGATTTTGTTACCTTGCTAAAAGTAACCCAATACTGTGTTATGTTATTATCGTTGGCCACGTAAATAATATAAACAAGATTGGTGACACGCGATCTCTTCTATTCGCTGGGCGAATGGTAGATAAAGTGTGAGTCTTTTAATCTGATTCAATCTGACTCTATTGAGTCGAATCAATGATTCGAATCGTCAAGATCCGATTCATTGAAATGAGCTAATAAATCCCTTATCGGTCTATTTAATGTAGCTTGGACCCCTACATAAACGCTTCACTGATCATGCAACGCTACATTCTTCTTATTCTTCAGTAGATCCATAAATTATGTAGTTTATAAACTGATCATTCATAAGGACTAAGCTATTAATAACAGTAATTCTCTGAAAAGGCTTGATTAAAGTCCTGTTTAAAGTCCTGTCCTGTTTCTACAATGAGGCAAAGATAACTTTATTCGGCATAGTGCGCTGATTTGTATGCGCCTCACCCGCTTTAATGAATGCACTTTCTATTATTTCAAGCAATAGTAAATATATGTAGCCTACAATAATAACAGCAACAACAACAACAATTAATAATAAGACAGGCCTACTTTGGCGTTGCAATAAAATAGTATTAACTATCAAATAAATATTTACAATAGGCTTATAGCATATATATATCATTAAAATAGGAGAAAATAAAATAAAAACAAATGGTACCCTTTGTTATAGCCTAGCCCTGGGGCCCAATGTGTTCTTATTCTGGTCGTCTAACAACTATTAAAATAAATTAAACAATAAAAAACACTAGTAAATGATAATAATAACAATAATAATAATATTAATTAAGCCTGCTAACTGTGTGTGGTTCAAATGATAGAATATGTAAACTTAGTTTATATTTATAATAAATAATAATAATTAAAAGCCTGCGTGCAGGACTTTTCGTTTGAGGGTGACGTCACGAGCTCAGATTTGATTGGCCAATCAGAGGAAAATGGGCGTTTCAGCACGTCTACTTGTCAATAATGAATTTTGAAGTCGTTTATTTGTTTTCCAACCCTAGATTAAAAAACCGAAAATCCAGCCAAAATCTCGTTTTTTCGTTTTTTTGTCAGCAAAAGAAAAACGGAATAACGGCGGTTTTCTTCATTTTTCTTTATCCCGTTTACAACCGGAAAACAAATGAACAAAACGTACACGGACCGTTTTTTGACTCATTATTTCGTTTTTGTTTTGTGTTTGTTTTAATTTTCCGTTTTAAGTTAATAAGCAGAATAACAGATGGGATTTCGTTTTTTTGTGCCTACAGAATAAACAGAAAAACGAAATATTGGCTGTTTTTCTGATGTTTCGTTTTCCAGAATAAAAGGAATAATCAAATGAACGGATGATACACGGACCTAGGGGTATGTCATCCGTCAGTGATTCCAAAAAAATCTAGTTTTCATTTTAAGATGAGAAAATAAATTCAGTTGTTAGTTCAGCTTCCAAATCTTGATCCGCTATCCATTTGACCCGTTTTGTTTCTTTGCCATGTTAAGAAGATATAGGTTCATCATCTCTGCTCCACACCCACCTCGGAGTCTTACAAGAGAATGTACAGAGCCACGGACATCTGCTGGATGTACATAGGGTACACTAAGTGTTCAAACACAAGGTGTTTACTACTCAACTGCCCCTACGCCAGCACCTTCTGGAAGGAGTGAAAGTTTTATGGTTGATTGTAATCCCAAAATAGTTCCAGGGCAAGTCCTGACAAACCAAATGATTGTGATGGGCCTTTACAACCTCTCGTCCACAAAATCCTCAAGCACCAGAATCTTTTTCTTTACTGACATGAGTTGCAACTCACGGCCAACAAGTTGTCCCATTTGTCACCTCTTACACTCTTAAAAAAAAGGTTCCTTGAGGTTCTATATAGAACCCTAGGGTTCTATACTTGGCCAGTAGAACCTTTTACCCAAAAAATGGTTCTATTTAGAACCCTTTGAGTGCAAAGAACCTTTTTGATTAAAATGGTTCTATAATGTGAGATTTATGACATAATTATATAGTAAAGATTATAAATAATAATAAGCTATAACACAGAGAGACAAAGCTTTTTGAGTCAAAACCTAATAAAATGACTGTTATGGTCAAAAACCTAATCAATGTATGATGGGATTTTTGTTTCATGCAGGTTTGTACATTACCATATAACTAATATTTTATAAATGCTTAATATTTAACATTTTGACAAATTATTTTGTGAAATAAATAAAATAACCAGTTTATTCAGACTGTGCAGTGTGTTGTTATGGTTAAATAAATTGTTTTAAACTAATAATCATGAAAAAGCCCTCTGGTGACGTCATTCATGGTGGACTGCTGGAGAAGAGCCTCGAAAGAGAGTGACGGTTAATTTTTGAAAAGGAGAACTCCGCTTTTGCAGCTGCGTCATTCAGGTACGTTATTACTCTTTTAAAATTATAATAATTAAATATTTTGTATTACGAGGTAATGTTTCTCTTCCCTTGTCTTATATGGTGACACAGACTGAATATGGGTTATACGTTAATATGGATAACTGTGCTTGTAAGTTACTGATGGCGTCGACCGACAGCCTTCGGTTCAGGAATCTGTGTTAAGCTGACTTTGCTCTGCTTTTTGTTCGAAATAAGTTACAATTTTGCTTTGTTTGTCAGTATTAATTAAAACATCAATAACAATAAAACAGGTGCGTTACCTAAAGGCGAGCTCCGAGAGGGAGCGTGAAGCGCGTACACGTTCTTTTAATGGTAACTTCATATTATGAGCCAATTTCCGCTTTCGTGCAGTTTTTATCTTCAACCTTGAACAAACAGTACTTCCAGCTTGTTCGTGTGTGAGTTTAGCCGAGTTTAACTCGGGCTAAACTCTGTAAAGTAGTGTACACGCCGGCTAGTCTGCATTAAAACGGTAAGGTAGTGCAGCGCTCGTGCCCGCCCGAGTCTATGCACGCGCCCGCCCAATTCTATGCGTCTAAGTGTATTATTGAAATCCTTTAAATCCAAAACATATTTTAATAATCCATAAATAAAAGATCAGGTGTTATTTATGAAGGACAAACAAACATGCAGGCTAAATGTATTGTGAAATGTTGAACCTTGTTAAATATAGGCTACATATATGCATCATAAATCTTGTGCTCGGTATGTATTATTGCTTTTAATTCTAAACAAACTGTATTAAGTATAATGAAATGAATATTATAAAAGACTTTAACATTGCATTGTAACCTGGGCTGCAGGACACAAATAGCTTTGAAGAGGAAGGATCCCAGCTTAAAGAAGGACATGCGTTGCATCCATAATTATGACACAATTGTCATCAACAAGGACACCTGGTAAATATTGTATTTTATAACATGTATATTTCAGACTTGGTTGTTGTGTACTGAAATAATATATTTATCACATAAATGTTCTATTACTTATTGCTGCTGTTTGTACAGTGAGAATATTAAGGTCTTTGCTTATTAAAAAGTCCTGCAAAGAAAAAATATGTTTTAAAAGAAAGTGTAAATTTGCCTACAGGATAACTTGTTGCAATGTCTTCAAAACAAATTTAAAAATGAAAGGATTTCAGTGGTGAGCTCATCAATCATCTCGCAAATGAAACAATAATGGGATGAAAAGGAAGTGAACTGTATTCTGAGGAACTTAACACAAGGCAAGTTCAGTTCAATACATTTTATGTCAAAGGTAGATTAATTCTGTGGTTTAAATTCATATTTCCACACTCTAAAATGCTGTCTTCCTACCTCAGATTGTGATGGAACTGGAATGCGACACCAGATATTCATAAGTCAAGAACCGAATGAAAGACCCTTTTCCAGAGTACAGATTATGGAGGGGTTTGCAGAACTAATGGAGCAGTTTCTTCTTCTTGGAGTGCCACAGCTTGTGAGTAAACACTGTTACATTGTGTACCAAATAGTTTTGCGTCCATGATGACTTTAAGAAACTTGTATTGCTGAAAATGTGTCATTTGGAAACTTACACATGAAGTAAACTAATTTTTTTATTTTGCATTTAGGATGCTGCATAGAAAACTTGGTGAAGAACACAGAAACATCTTTAAAAAAAATGGGCCAAAAAGGAAAGGAAAGAAGGAAGTGCTCCATGACCAGCAGAGGAAACCGCAAAAGGTAACTACACCCTATACTACATACTATTTGCCCCAAACACACACACACACACTTTAATTGTATTAATTATAACTGTAATTCTATTTGATGACTTATGTTAATTGGTTAAAAGTACTCAACATTAAAATATTGTTTTACAGAAATCCAAAGGTCCTACACCATCCAGGATTCAGCAGCTCTCCTGATTCCACCAAGACTTGAAGTTTCAGCATTACAATGGACAACACTCACTCGCTATTCTTCAACTTCCTCATTTATCAGAGGCACCACAGTGGAATGAATCACCAACTAATCTGCCCTTTCCAGCCACAACCCAGCACTTGGAAACAGCCATACATGCTTTTGGACTGTGGGGGCAACCGGAGCACCCAGAGGAAACCCACATGAACACTGGGAGAATTTGCAAACTCCACACAGAAATGCCAACTGGCCCAGTCGGGACTCGAACCAGTGACCTGCTTGATGTGAGGTGACAGTTCTAACCAGTGAGCCACTGTGCCACCCATGGACAAAACTATTTACATTATAAGAGAGGCTGACAGACATGGACATGCTACAGGTTGTGGAATGGCTGTTTGCAGTGTTTTGTCTAATCATTTTGCAATGTTTTTGTAATGTTTTTCATTAAATTATGTATAAAAATGGATGTTGTGATGACCAATACATGCAGGTACCATCAACTTTTTGATTGTAGTGTTATTTAATAGATGTTTTGATTGTTTGTGTATTGTTTCTATCTGCATTGTGATATATTTCTCTTCCTTTTAGAGATGTGTGAAAGTGAGTACTGTATTTGCTCAAACAGTAAAAAAGCTTATAAAAGTGAAATCATTACAATTACAGTGTTGAATGCCATTAAACTGTTAAGGTAGATCTGCTGTCCAATGCAAAGTATGCAGAGGTGCAATTTTAAATATTATTTAAAAGAATATTTTGTATAATGAATAGAATAAATTTAAACAATTTGAATTGTCTGGATTGGTTTTATTTTTTATTCATTAATAAGTAACAATAATTCAATAATAAATAAAAAGAACCCTTAAATGGTTCTAAATAGAACCATCTAACTTGAATTCAAAGACCATTTGGGGTTCTATTTAATGAACTTTTAAAATGGTTCTATACAGAACCTTTTTGGGGTTCCATATATGAAGCGCTTGATAGAACCATTTTTTGTTCTATATAGAACCGTTTGTTTTAAGAGTGTACAATCAGCAAGGGCCTGCTAGGGACCTATTCTATTCCAGGTCCCCACGAGGGATTATTCATTGTGAATTTTAAGTAAATGTATTTAGATATTGTACAGAGGAGCAACCCCAAACCCTTTAGACAAAATTTGATCACACAGCTCAAGTGTTTTATTGCTTTGATGAAGCAGCTTGTAGAAAGTTGAGTGGTTGGAGAGAAAATTCAATGATGTGCTGTACCAAAAAAGTGTAATTCCAGAAAATTGGAATTTGGCAATAATTACAGTGAAGAAAAACTAAATAAAAAAAAGTACAAAATGAAAAAAACAACAACAATGTGCTTACCACAATGGTCCAAGTATACCCTGGATTGATTGGGATGGCTGACGGAAAAGTAATGTTCCAAGACAGTGTCGAGATCCCAAAGCACAAGTGTTTCGAAACACTGCACCGAAACATGGTCTGAAACACCCGAGTCACGTGAATGAGGTGATTTAAAACACCCAGGTCACACGACTAAAGCGATTCAAAGCAGCTGTCAGTTTAGAAACATTTCAAGATCCGGCAAATCTGCGTTTGTCTGACAGGGTCGAAAAATCCTTTAACTCATGTAGCCTAGTGGGCCATGCAAATGCACAGAGTAACTGTGCTGCAAATGACGTTCAAATCCTGACTTTTATGACCAAAACAAGACATATTTATCAACAAAATGTGTATTCGAATATCAGACCAATGTTAAAACAAAACACATTACAGGAACAAAGTTTTAAAAACTAATATATATATAGCTGCATCTCTCTGGATTCAAAGCCATTATCTCTGCTTGCTAGTATGTAACTCTTACCTCTTCACTAAATCTTCTGAATCATCAACTGTACAATGTGGGGTTTAATCCTGTGTTCACACCAGACGCGGCAAGCGTGGATAAATCGCGATATTCACACATAAATAGACATGTGAACATTTTGATTTTACCTGCTTCATTTGCGCGTCAAATTCACTTAGCAAAAGACGCGGATTCGTGTGATGGGCAGGGCTTCTGTCTATGGCCTGGTGACTCTAGCTTCATCGCTAAATGGTTAACATGGATTTTATAGAGAAAATAACTGTTTATGTTCTTTATGAAGACTGAAAAACAGAGTTGATTCGCTCGGAGCCGTGTCTGAGTCCACTAAGTCCTTTCAGAGGTGCATTAAGCTCTGTGAGTTCATAAACTCCCTCCGGAAACTTAACTTGGATGATGGAGGCTTTCAGCGGTGTGCTTGCAAAATTGTGACATACGGCGCTGCGAAAAGGGGCAGGATTAAACAAGATGATTAGACATTTATAAAGCAAGCAATTGCTCCATTTAAAAAAATTCTGTCCAGAGAGGTCATGTTTTGATCCTGGATTGGTGTCACGCAGTTAAATGAGGCGATTTCACAGGTCAGAGTTCACCAAGCTTGAACTTTCCAATGCAGCGATCTGCGAAACTTGACGCACGACGTTGCGCTTCCGGTCTGACACATTCGTTTGTGTATGAATGAAAGTCTATGGGGAGAAAAGTCCAGTGTGACTGCAGCTTTACTCAACAGCAAAGTTAATGAGACAATGAAATGATTTATTAAGTGATGACTGAGCACTGATAACGAACACCTGCTGTTAATAAGCATAAACAGAAGAGAAACACAAAATTAGAACAGACTTCAAACAGCAGCAGCAGATTCACTTATTACTAACCTGTTTAACTAACGTCTTTGACTCAGATATCCACAAAAATCCATATGCGATTTATTGAGAATTAACTGTTTTAGTTATTTTTACATTTTACAAAGAAGAAAACTTTTATTTACTGATGTCACTATCATGGAAAACAGTAGTTGATTTACTTGGGCTCTGTTAGTGTTTCTTTGCTTGTTATGACAAGTACAAGAAGGATGAATATGATCATATTGAATAGTCCTGTATTGATTTTTAATGTTTATAAGTTTAACTTTGCATAATGTTAGTTTTACAAATGTTTAAATTATGTTTATAATTTAAGAAAAAAAATGTTGTGTTTTTCAAGAGAATGGACCTCAACTATGATTTTATTATTACATTTTAAAACATGAATTTAGAGACACATATATTAAGAATCAGCGTATTCATCTCAACAATGGTTAGAGAATTTTTGCTGCAGTTCAAGCTAGGAAAATCTTACAACATTAAATTTATAGTTCTCAGCATGCACTGCAGAAAAAAAAACACCTCACCATTTATACACAGCTTATTGTTTGTGTGTGTTTTGAGCGTTTCAGATGTTCAGTGCGTTTTATAACTTGATAAAAGTATTGCTGAGTTCCTTTCTCTTGATACACCCGTAATAAAAAAATATTCAAACTTAATATATCAAAATCAATCTTACTGGTTTAACCAGCAGGTAAGTCGCCTGGCACGCAAATACATCAGACCGGAAATGCGAGTTCATGCGACAAGTATTCACAGTTTTCTGCAGTGCAAAGTTCAAGCTTCGTGAACTCTGACCAGCGAAATCACAACACGAGACTGCGTAAGACCGATCGAAGATCAAAACATGATCTCTCTGAACAGAAATGTATTATTTGTACCAAATCGCTTGCTTTTTAAACTCTAATCATCTTGCTTAATCCTGCCCATTTTTTGCAGCACCGTACAACATAGGCCCAATCCCAATTCTACCCCTTAGCCCTTCCCCTTACCCCTACCCCTCGTTTTGCACGTTCACGTCAAGGGGTAGTGGTGTCCCAATTCTCTTTAGCTTGAAGGCGTAGGGCTAAGGCCAAGGGGTATACACCCCTTCAAACAAAGATTTTTCAGGACCACACTTAAAACGGAGGGGTAAGAAAATTTCCCAGAATACACCTGCCACAACTGAATCCGGAAGTAAGGAGATCCACAAATTAGTATTTTTTGTCATTGTTACGAATGATTAAAGGGGGTCACACACTGGATGCGCTGCTCGGCAGCGCACCACGCAGCGCCAAGCATTTCAGTATTCTAAACTTAGGTTTCTATCAGAGTACACACACACAGACACTTTATTTCTGTCAAATATTCACGAAAGTCCATATGAGATTTATTGAGAATTAACTGATTTAGTTATTTACATTTTACAAAAAAACATGTTTCCCCCCCAATGTCACCATCGTGGAGAAAAGCGGTTGATTTGGCTCATTGACTCGATTTCTAAAGTTTTTTTTTTTTTTTTCTTTTTTCTTTGCTTGCCATGATAAGTATAAGATGAGCAAACATGATAAAGACTGATCCGGTATTAATTCCTACTCTTGATAAAAGCATTAAGAGACAATGTCTGACTTTGCAAATTATGTTGAAATGATGATTACCATATAAGAAACAAGATTCAGTGTTTTCAAGAGAATGCTCATCACTTAATTAACTCCATCATTGTCTCATTAACTTTTACTCTGCTGCCGAGTAAATTTCACACTATTTAGAAAGTGACTAAATGTTCGCTGAACTGAGTAAATTTTACTCTGAGGATTTTGCTGTGCCCGCAGCGCCCAGCCACGACTCAAGACACTGTTCATATTTCTGCCATGCCACAGAGTGCCATCTGATTAGTTTTGTTCTAAATAGCGTGTCAATGTGCGCGTCTAGTGTCCGATACTTCTAACTGTCATGTGCACGCTGTGTCACGGCGCTGAACGGCGCATCCGGTGTGCGACGCCCTTAAGAATAAGATAATTTATAGATTTATATTTTTATAACATCTCAGTAATTTCCATGACTTATGCAGGCATGAAAAGCACAATTCTTTTTTTTGTTATGAATGAACATATTACAAATACATGAAACAAGCTAAAAGATAAAATTTGATTAAGATAAGTATTTTGCATATTTAAAAAGACATGCTTGACTACAGTTATACAATGTAAATCTTGGTTAAAAACATGATTTTGGTCATATTACCCACTGCTACCACAAAACAACCTAAATCAAACATGCCATTTTAATGCGTCTCTAATGCAAACAAACCCTATCCTGTTATTTAGTCAAGTCTGGTTATATACAGTCTTACCTCCCCTTCAGCTTGAGTGACGTCTCTGAAATGCACCGCAACAGAACCAGACCGTCTTCTGTTACCTGTGGCAGCACTCCCATAATTTCTCAGATTAGATGTTGGAAGGTTGCACCACCTTTCTACAGGACAAGAGACAAAAAATCTGGTGGTAACATGCTGCTTAATGGAATTTATTACATGCTGTATAATGCATACTACATATATTCATTCATTCATTCATTCATATATTCAGCATATATTTTATGCAGCGAATGCTTCCAGCTGCAACCCATCACTGGCAAACACACATACACTTTTATTAGTGTCTCTCCATACAAAATGTGCTTTATGCACACACATCTTTACAATTATAGCAACAAAAATCTTAGCATGAACAAGCAGTAGGATTTTCAGTGTATAAACACACTTTGCTCCTGAAACTGCCTGGGATTTACTGCATCCTGACCCCTGTAGGAAATACAGGGGTGGACAATGAAACTGAAATGCATGCACTGTTAAAAATTGTCCCGTTAAAAAACAGTAAGTAACTAGCAGCATGGTTGCCAGCAAGTTACTGTTAAATTAACAGCATCTAGCTGTTGCTCTGTAAATTAACAGTAAAGTGCTGGCAGCTGCAGTTGCCAGCAAGGTACTGTATTTTTTACAGTATGTTGCTGTAAAAATACATGGACTACATTGACAATACTCAAGTCAACTTTTACTGAAATTAACTGCCTCAAATTGAAAAACTGTTGTATGCGTTTAATAAGTAATGTGCTATATGTGCTTATAAGCATATTTACAATGATAGAATATTTTAGTTGATTAGACAAGTTCTGTTTAACCCAAATGTTTTAAATTTCACAGCAACACACACACACACATAAAGCTGGAATTAATCCAGAGAGATTCTAACCGCATCAGCAACTAAACAGTCACTGTCTTTAAATAAAGAAACATGCAGAATAACATCAGTAACTCATTGTTTATCTTTGACTCAAACACTGGCTCTACTCTTCTCCACAATGGTGACACGCAGAAGAAATTTGCTTCAGGTTTTACAGTAAAATACTGTTTTTTCCTTGATTTTACAGGAAACTACTGGCAGCTAAGTTGCCAGCAATCTACTGTTTTTTTACAGTCTACCTCCGTAGTTTAAATTAACATTATATTACTGTTAAAATACATTTTTACACCATGTTTTTACCTCTCACACCCTTAACCCTTTAAACCCCAGAGCAAATACATCAGTTTTAATTGAACACTTCCGAGTGTCCACACTACTGAGTGTTCAAGAAACATGGAGCAAAGCTGAAGATAATTAATTAATTAAATGACTAATTAAATGATAATTGAGGATTAGCGATGAACGAATGAAGAAATACCAAAGGTAAAAATCAAGAACAGAACATAAAGTAACAAAAAACTTCAGTCACAGCTTTGAAATGAAATAACCTGAAGGTCAACAAATGATTAAATCACTAAAATTATCAGCAGAGGATTAAACAACTCTCAAACAGCATCACCAGCTACACTTATTGATGAAACATTTATTTTTGTATAACATCTAAAGTTCTTCTTGAGATTAAGCTTAACATTTTAAGTCACCATCATGGAGAATAGAGTTTGCTTAAGTTGGGCTCAAAGCCCTCACTTAAGCAAGCTCTATTTGCGTAACAAGCAAACTTAAAGAACTTAATAAAATTTGCTAATGTTAATATAGTTTTTAATAAAGCAGAGCTAGTTTAGCTTCATATTTTACTGTTATTCTCTAATGTTCAATCTGGTGTCAATTGTTACTTAACATTCCTGTATGTGGCATTTATTTTTGTAAGTTTTAAAGAAAAGCTTGGACATAATCACGCTGCGCTTTGCACTCAAAGAGACACTCAATAATCAACGTATGAACCTCAACAATGGTGGCAAGTAACAATATTAACAGTTTAACTTAGAAACATCACAGGCTGGCTACTGAAAGTGTAAACACAAACAACAGCAGAATCAAATGCAAATAAAGAAAACTGTGAGACCATTTTGCAACATAATTTATTCATGCCGCAATGCATGCTGGGATTTTTGTACACTGCCACACCCAGCATGCATTGCGACATGAAACATTTTAATTGTTACCATTGTTGAGGTACAAGGTCTGATTCATGAGGTCTGAGTGTGTCTTTGTTTACACTGAACTGTTTTGTAAGTTATTTCTTACTCTGTATGTTAATTAGGCACCCTTCTGGTTTCCACTGCTCATAAATGAAATAATATCTGTTGCATTTCAGTAATATTAAAGCATAAGAACTATTTCATGAGAGAAGTCATTCAGACCTTTTCAATACATTCATGAGAACACATCTCAAATTAAATATATCTACCTATTGACTTTCCAGATTTATTGCTATAATATAAGTGTTTCATAAACTATATTACAGCAGCTGGAAAGGCCAAAGTTTTGGATTCAAGGGTGAAGAATCCAACTAAACCAGTCTCTTACTCCATTACGGTGACACAAACAAACAAAAATATATATATATTTTGGTTTTCAATAAGAATGGTATGGAAGTCAAAGCAGTTAGTAATAAGTGAATCTGCTGTTGTTTGTGGAGTTTTATTTTATTAAGTGTTTTATTTTACTTGATTTAATTTAATGTTGTAACTGAAGTAACTGTCTGAGTTTCTTGTTTCTCTTTCCTTCAGTGATTGTGATTATTAAGCAGGTGTTCATCAGTGTCTGATTTCACTCATTTGTGTTCATTTACTTTGTCAAGTGAACTATATTAGTGAACTAGTGTACATAATAGTGCACAAGGGCACAAAGTGTGATATCAAGCACAGACTTCAAATGTCAACTCTGAGCTCTGCTAATTCACAGTTAACTGCTGTTGGTTACTTTCTCGAAAACAAAAATGTTACTTAGAATGCACTGATTTAACAGAACATTACTGTTATAGTGAAAAAAACATTATTTTACTGTAGGATCTGACCGTTATTTTACAGCAATTTCTTACAGTGTATATATGAAAAGAGAAGCTACATCTGCTGTTGCTGTACCTGAGGTGCTGCCATCCTCCAAGTCACTTGTTTGTAGAATAGAGTTCGAAGTTCTCCAAACACTGGTAGACTTCCTCAAACGCTGCCCCTGCAGATGCTGGACTGACTCCTCTAAGCTCTCCCTCAGCTAGAACACACAGGGCATGGTCTCAAAACAAACCTCTTATCTGAAATCAAAGACAATGTCATACAACTTTGAGCACCAATACTCACCGTCGCCATGGCTTCAACTTGATCGTCTGCGTGTTCCTTGTACTGTTCCAACATCCGATCCACTTTGTTTAGGTTTCGGCTTGTATCCTGCACAAAAGCACAAGCTCGCAAGTCAAATGATCCCTGCTGTACACAACAGAGCAGTTATTCACGTGCAACGAATAAAGCCATCTTACCTGCAGAGTGTTGGCTAAAGTGTCGATTTTGACCGATATGTCCGATACATGTGTATCCCTAGGAAACCCGCTGTCGGACGTTTCCCTAGCCCGCCATCGATGCCCTCTGGGTCTATTATATGTGCCAGACTCACTGGAGGAGTCCATACTGACATGAATCAGAGGCTAGAAATAAGCATCATCACTATTAAAAAACACCCTTGTCCTTCGTAAAACATGCATTATATATTTGCCTTAACTAACGTTACAAGTAAAACTAGATTGAAAGATCAGATAACTACTGGTCTAGTGAAATAAACATCCTCTAAACATTTGACATGGCACAGAGAGTCAATGTTAAATTACCAAGATCAAGCTAGTTAGCTTTGTACTTATGTTTCCTTCGGCTATATGTTAAAATTACTGTCTCTGTGTAAAATAAACTATCTAACCACTAAACTTCTAAACTATCAGACACGTAACATTAATATACATATAACAATACCCGAGTGCCCTGTTGTATGACGATTTTTTGGGGAGACCAACTTAGGACACCGCTATCGTCTGCTATGGCAACTTGAACTGGCCGCCTGACAGGAAGACAACAAACAAACACTATGAATCATGGGAGTTGCAGTTTTACTACCCACTGTTCGTTTTAGAACAACTTCTTCGTTTCTAAAAGCTAATCTCTTACGGCATTTCTTTGATTAGTTTGTGTACATTTTTTTGTTATTTGTCGTTTCGCATAAAAATGTACCGTCTAGCTACTTGAGTCATTTTTTAATTCATTACTGTCCTAATTTTTATCATTTACTGTAAATATTTGCAGCTCTATTTTTAATGGGTAGTCCAGACCATATTTTCGAGTGCGTAGGCACGTGTTGTGATTTTTCTTTCTTATAAAAGGATCTGTAGGTCTACTTATAATTACTAAAATTAAATATGAGTACATTTTTGCTGCCCATAACTATTCAGTTCCTATGACAACCGCAAGGGCGCCTCAGTCGACAGCCTCACTCTTACTTACAGACTGTCTCAACTCAGACCGTCTCACTCTCGGCTCGCTCACGTTTGAGCTTTAAACTGTTTGTCGGTGTGTTTTTTAATTGTTTAACGTTACTTTTCCAAACCAAGTAGAGAGACTGTAGGTTTCATGTGGAAGAAAATACATTTATTCTTTATATAATGAAGACGCATATGATGTTGATATTGATGCTGTCACTTGTGAGTGTGATCGGACAGACGAATTCATGCCCTCACGGTTGTGAGTGCTCCCAATGGAAAGCCTTCGCTGTCTCATGCATGGACATAGATTCTATTTCAGCGTTACCCGAGAGAACAGAAGTCTTGTAAGTATTTTTTTTCTAGGAAAGTCAGTATTTTTATTTGTGTTTGTGTTATATGTTTTGATAATTTTGCTTTTGAATTAGCAAAAAATATAGAAACGTTTCAGAAGTTCTATGGTTTCCGCTATACATACCTGTTAACCATTAAAACTAGTAGCCTACATTTTAAAATAATTTGTGGTGCGTTTTTGGTCACATTTTTCCAAATTTCATTAGGATTTGTTGGTTTTAACATGCCACTAGACAACAAATTGCCAGTAGAGACCTCCAGAGATCATTCATCATAGTTTAAAAAACTTCCTATTACAACCAAAGTCAATTTGTTTGATGCTTCTTTTAAGTCGGGTTTGGTGATTTGCAAATATCACAAAAAATACAAACCATATGCATTTTAATGATTCCTAGTTTGTTTTATGACACATTACAAAATCATTTTTAAAAGACTCAATAGCTACAGTTTCTATTGATACAATTAAATGCAATTTCCATTATGTATTACAAAACCATGCACTTATGTTATGGTTTCTATTTTATTTTATTTATTTTTATTTATTTATTTATTTATTTGATAGGGGCAGGGGATTGGTTGCTGGGGGGTTTAGCTGGGAATACCCTTCAGTTGTTTTTCCTTCAATAGAACTGAACTAAAACTATTCTATCCCTTTTCTGCTACCTGCTTGTAATATCATGTGTTCCACTGTGATGAAACTTTGTTATCTGATATTTAATATAAATATTTTTGGCCCAATGGTTAGCACATCAAGAAGGTCGCTGGTTCGAATCCCCACTGGGCCAGTTGGCATTTCTTTGTGGAATAAACAAAATTGTGTGTGTGTGCGTGTGCGTGTGCGTGTGTGTGTGTGTGTGTGTGTGTGTGTGTGTGTGTGTGTG
>CAIGQQ010029337.1:358184-369396 GCA_903798035.1 Danio albolineatus
GCTTAGTATATTAGTAATAGTAGTAGTTTTAAACAACCACTAACATGTGAAAACAATCCGAGCAGTACCTGTAACACTTTATTTTGATAATAGTTGATATTATTTTGATATTTATGTTGAAGAGTTATTGAATGAATGAAGGTCAAAATTGTTAATGCTGAATAAAGGTTCTTGCCTGTTCCCTTGTGACTTATGTGCTGTGATATCTATT
This sequence comes from Danio albolineatus, assembly GCA_903798035.1. Classification (NCBI taxonomy): domain Eukaryota; kingdom Metazoa; phylum Chordata; class Actinopteri; order Cypriniformes; family Danionidae; genus Danio; species Danio albolineatus. Next base: position 358,396 of record CAIGQQ010029337.1, read on the forward strand.
GTGTTAGCATTCTGATTAAATATTTGTATTATATTTTTGCAGTGCAGATTGAAAAAAAAAAAGTTTGGAGCTAAAAGCATCCAGTTCTGATTTCTTGGAAGATGGATTGTGCAACTTTATAATGCTCTAAAAAAGTTTTTGGACACAACCCTGAAAATAAGATTTTGATTCTCACATTTACTTTTAAGAGGACATTGCTGACCTCTCCTTTTCTGTTGGCGAATGTCTCTCATGCCATGCTCTAATCCACACCTTCTGTGGGTTTGTTTAGCCATGCAGGAAAATTCCTCCATGGCTTGTCTGTCCGGTCTCAATTACACAACCTATTTTTCTTCCATTTCGCCTCGTCAGGCACCATTACATGAAATTACCACCAAATCAGTGCGCCAGTTAAGGAGGACATACTTTAGAGTACAACATTCCTCCTTCTTTAGTGTGTCTGCTTGACTAGTGGTGGACAGTATAATATAACTTTAAATACTTCAACCCAAAATATACCAGACAGGACCAGTAACGTCTGATAAAGTTTTCATTTGATTGTTCAAATTACAAAAGTGATCATTCTGCCATAAAACTAATTGGGCAGACCAAATATGCAAATGTATTGGAGATGTCTTGGTGCAGTGGTGCAGTGGCGCAGTGGGTTGTGCTGTTGCCTCATAGCAAGAAGGTCGCTGGTTTGAACCTTGGCTGGGTTAGTTGACATTTCTTGCAGGAGCTTGCCTGTTTTCCCTGTGTTCCAGTGGGTTTCCTCTGGTTTTCCCCACAAGTCCAAAGACGTGGTATAAGCTAGTATGTGTGTGAATGATTGTTTGTATTGATGTTTCCCAGTGATCGATTGCAACTGGAAGGGCATCTGCTGCGTAAAACATATGCTGGATAAATTGGCGGTTTATTCCACTGTGGTAACCCCAGATTAATAAAGGGACTAAGCCGAAAAGAAAATGAATGAATGATGTATTTTTATGTAATGTTGAATTATATATTAGGACGGCCTGGTGAAGCAGTGGGTAGTGCTGTTGCCTCACAGCAAGAAGGTTGCTGGTTTAAACCTTGGCAGGGTCAGTTGGCATTTCTGTGTGGAGTTTGCATGTGCTCCCCGTGTTTGTGTGGGTTTCCTCCAGGTGCTCCGTTTTCCCCAGTTCAAAGACATGCACTGAATTAGGTAAGCTTAATTGCCCATATTGTATGTGTGCGAATGAGAGTGTGTTTCCTGGTGATGGGTTGCAGCTGAAAGGGCATCCGCTGCGTAAAACATAGACTGGATAAGTTGGCGGTTCATTCCACTGTGGCGGCCAACTGATTAATAAAAAGAAAATTAATGAATTATATATTAAGAGCTTCATGTAGTGAGTATTTCATGTATTAGTAGTATACTTGTAAGTGTACAACTGGAATATCACTTGCATGAGTTAAAGTTTACTTAAGTCTTAAAGTTTACTTCTGTCATACTTACAGAAGTAATATTGACTTGTTTTAAAAGAACCCACTAAGCACAATTGTGTCCAAATGACATCTTTTAGACGTTTCTTTTGGACAATTATAAGTTGAAATGATGTCCCATAAGGGTGCAGAATAACCATTTTTATGCGACCTTTTTGGACTTGAGAATGAGAAGCTTCACTTTCTACTAACTTTTCACTTTCTACTGACTTTATAACTGTAAGATGTCTTCAAATGTCCCCATCACATTTATTAAGAATGAAATGCTTTCGTTGTTTTACTGACAGTACAAGTTTTCAGAACTCGGAATGACGAAATTAGTCTCTAACGTGAGTCTACATGTGCTGGTGAAGATTAAAGACACAGATGAGAGGTTTGCACTGACTGTGAGCTTTATTTCGTATTGTTTTTGAACTTAAATAAGGCATAAATGTCTGCTGTGTGCAGTTTTTCTGTAATTGGTAACATATCTGTGACTGTAAGGGGCTGTATGTGTTCATATATGCTGCATTTATTTATTTATTTTATATAATCACAGACAGTAGGCTATTTTGCATCATTGATCTAGTTATTATCAGATCATGTTCATAGAAAGGTCAGTTATGTGTATAATAAAGCATCTGTTTTGTGAGAAGTGCTTCTCGTATGATTTGTGAACGACCCATAAAGCTTTACTGTAAACATTTCCTCGAGTGAAAATGATGTCGACTGAAACTTTCTGTCATACACCACGCCCACCAAAAGAGTACCCTTTAGCAGAGGAAACGCAAGCCTGATAAAGGTGATCCTTACCGACCCATTCTGTACTGTACTGTACCACTCAGTGGAAACGGGCCCAAAGTGGTACGGTACGGTTCGGTACGCTTTTAGACAGTGGAAACGGCCTTAAAAGCATACCGAACCGTACCGTACCACTCAGTGGAAGCAGGTCATGAAACAGTGATAGCTCAGTGAAACAACAACATGTTATCATCATTGTACAAAATTAAAATCACTGTCAACACTACTGAGTCAAGCTTTTAAAAGAAAACATTGTAATCACGTTTGTATTAGAGGTATGTAGAGGTATTTATTGATCCTCTTCTGAGATTTTAAGAGACTTTATGATTTAGTAGATTTCATCTAAGACTGTGTCTAAGTCCAAAAAGGACGTCATAAAAACTTTAATTCTGCACCCTAAGAGGATGTCATTTCAACATCTAAATTTCCAAAATAAACATCTTAAAGACGTAATTTGAACACAATTGTATTTTGTGGGAAAGTTTACTTTTACTATCACAGAGTAAAGTATATAGTGTAGTCCACAGTTAAGTTAATAATCTGTACTACATTTGAACTTTCCATTTAACTGGTCTAACTGCACACACAGTAGTGAACACACATAGACATACCAACAATTCTTGGCAGTATTGGACTCAAACCTGCAAACTGTTGGTCTGATTCTCTATAGGCCTTGAATGCTCAACTTTTTTCTGTGTACTCTTAATTAACTAGTGGTTGTCTAGTGTTATGCTACAAGTGTTAGTTAGTTAGTTAGTTAGGTAGTTAATTAGTTAGTTAGTTACTCAATTATACTGCAAATCTAGTATTTTTTGTATATGCCACTGCAAGTTATTTTTAGCTAAGGGCGCTCAAACATTTTAATCTTGGAGTAGCCTTAAGCCTTATCTCTAAAAAAAACTCTGAAATCTCTGAAAAATTAAGTGAAAAAAATCATAAACAAGAATAAAAACAACGATAATCCAAGCAGAAAATTACAAGACCTACTTGAAAATTGCCAGCCAGTGTCTTTGTTTCCACATTTCGACATACATAGGCACTATCCACCAAACATAGGCACCATCCACCAATGAAATTTCAGCACCTATTAGACAAGGTATACAGCCTCCAATCAATCACAATGAAACTCTGTGGGCTTGTTTGACTCCAGGTCTGTGAGAGAGCTGAAAGAAGTCAGCCACCAGTAGGAAACATTGCATTTTACAAGTGTGTAACTGTATATTGCACAGCTTCAGGCTGTAAAACATCCTTACAAGGGCACAATGTGGACATAATGAGTACTATTAAATAAAAACATACAACTAAACTAAAAAGTTAAAATGAAACAAAACAAACATCTCAAAAAAATCATCAGTGGTCCTCCGTTGCTTATACATTTGCACAATTGTATATCTGACACTTATATTTCCTATAGAATGTGCAGTCTCTCATATTTTTTATTTATTTATTTATTTAATTTTAAATTTTTGGAGGACAAATATTTACATATTTGGTTTCAATAACCATATGCATTCAGACCTGTTCAGTTTCATCTGGAATGCATCCCAGACAACCTCCTGAAGCGATCAGTTTTATTTCAGTCCTAAATGTCTTTCAGAGGGCATTTACACTTGTCCTTTTCATGGTCGGATAGCTATTAAATAAGCTATAGCTTATTCAGAGACCAAGCGCTGGCCTTGGCGAAGAGCAGCAAAAATCAAGAGGCCTCTTGTCCATGCACGGAATGATGAAACACCTTGATCATCCCCTTTTTGATGATGTTGTACTAACTGCAGCTCTATTATTCCACCTCTCAGATCATTGTTCCTCAGTCCCTTGCTCTGCTGGTCACAAAAAAAGTGACCTTGGCAAACTTGGACCTCCACAATCTGGAACACTCTCTCAGACTGCCGAGCAAAGGCGAGGAGCAGCACAAATACAGATAACACAGTGAGAGAAATAGATGATCAGGATGATCAGGGACATACAAGTAGAATATCTCACACATGCGCTATAGCAACTCGTAATCAAAGAGTTATTCACACTGCACAATTTTAGCTGTGATTTTTTACTCGCTGACAAGTTTTGTGAAATCAATTATAAAAGCCTGAAATCAGAGGCAAATCGGTTCTCATTCAAATGAGCGACAATCACACAGTTTGAATTATCAAAAACACCGGTTGAGAGAATTGCCAACGTATCACAAAATCTTGTGAAATGCTAAGTATCTGCACCTGGACTTGTCAGCGATTTAAAATCATACTGTGTGAATGGGTTCTGACTGAAAAAACACATCAGTGATGACCAAAAGCCGACGAGAGAGCAGTGTACAGGCCAATAGGTAGTTATAGACCACGATGTCAGAATAATTAAACTTTACAATGACATTAAAACAGAAACAAAGAAACATTTGCTTGGTCAGCAGCGACTTACTGCAAAATTATTTACTGACCTCCCACCTATTTTTTCCTCTCTTTACACAGCCCTGCAGCTCAAAAAAATATTTTACTATATTTGTCAAACAGCAAACTAACCACTAAAGGACAAATAAAACATTTTTACAATTTACACTTTTCACCTAAAAAGGGCTTGAACTCCACTAGCTGATGCTTGCAGTAGTTGCTATAATTGCAGTTCTAATTGTTCTTTGTGCTTACCCCATTTGGGTATGCCTTATTTTCACAACCTAGTGTTGACAGGTATGGTCTGATCTTATTTGGTAATGCCATTAAGAGTTTATTTAAAACATATTTAAACGACAAAGCTCTAAGATTTCACTAATGTTTTTTTTGTTTGTTTGTTTGTTTTTACATGACCAGAACAGTCTATTATCTTTTTGCTCCTTGAGACGATGTTGTCTCCATCAATGCTTGCAACCAAAGCAAAGATTATAAAATATGTTGACATGCAGATACACAGCAATTTACTCAGTTCAGATTTGGTCCCTCTGTAAATGGAGTAAACGTTACTCAGCAGCAGAGTTAACGTTAATGAGACAATGAAAGGATTGAGTGAGGACTGAGCACTGATGATGAATGCCTGCTGTTAATAACCAGAAACAGAAGAGAAACACAAAACTACATCTACCTTCAGTCACAGCTTTAGATGAACTAAACTGAAATAAAACACATTGATTCAAAGACTAATTGTTGATGTCTGTGTGTTTTTAATTTCTGCCATAGTTCAACCTTTGTCATTATGAGTGGTCTATTGAGACATGTTAAACAATTATAGATTTTTGAAACTCCAGTGGTTTCATTAGTGTATGTGATTAATTTCTTACACATAACTAGCTAGATACTGAACAAGTTAACAAGCAGGCGAGGGTGGCTTAAATGTTATAGTTAGTCTTATTAGACTTGCGCTTAAAGTTTTTTCTTCTGATTTTTCATGCTATAAAAAAGTGTGATCAACACAGCTAATTATAGCAACCAATTACAAATTATTATTATAATTAGAAATTGAAGAGCCCAACTAAAGCAGACACTGACCTCCGTCATGGTGATTTCAAATCAACAACAAAAATTTAATTAAGAACTTTTGTTCACAACAGAAAAGTCAAATGTCAGTAATAAGTGAAGCTCCTGATGTTTGTGATGTTGTTTAATGATCTCTGCTGAGATCTTGAGAAATAATTGTTTTATTGTGTAATTTGTTTTATTTTTATTAATTATTATTTTTATTTAGAGTTTAATTTTCAGTTGATTTCATCCTTGGCTTTGGCTGTGATTTGTGTTATTTGGTCTTGTTTTTCTTTCCTTCAGTGATTCTGCTTATTAACAGCTGTTCATCAATAATTCTCAATCCTACTTTAATTAGATACTTAATTATCTCATTAACGTCATCACTGCCTGAGTGTTCAACCCTCTGTAGTAAGGACATTAGGGAGCATTTTGCTCTGGGATTTGAGGGGTTAAATGTGTTCGATGAAAATGTGGAATGTATTTTTCACGGAAATATTCTGTAAATTGAATTTATGACCGTAAAATGTTAAAAACAGTAGATTACTGGCAACCACAGCTGCCAGTATTTTACTGTAAAATCAAGAAAAAAAAACAAAACATTTTTTGTGTAACCATTGTGGAGGATAGTAGCGTCTGTGTGCAAGTCCAAGATGAACATCAAAGTGTCTGATATTATCTTGCATCTTCTTTTGCTTAAATGTAACTGTGGAGTTACTAATGCATTAAAAATTTGTTTGCTAATTGCATTCACACATGAATACATTAATGAATTTAATCACTTTTGTGCAGTTACCTTTTTGTGATCTGAACATTGTATCAGTTCATGAAATACGGTTATTTTCCGTGAATTTAAACAGTTCTATAAAACTTCCGTATTTTTTATGGAAAAATCCTGGCAACCACAGCTGCCGGTATTTTTCCGTAAATTTTACGGATTTTTTTTAACAGTGTATAACAATATAAAAACAGTATTTAATAATTTGATAAGCAAGGTAGCAGTATCTGAAGCTGAGGCATTAACTTATAAAGCACACAACACACCAACACGGATCTTAACAACGAAACAAAGTTTTGGTACTCTATAACACAACGCACTAGTCTACATAAAACACACAAACGCACATACACACATGCAGTTCGAGGAGAGTTATGATGGAGAGTGAAGAAGGATTCAACTTCTAGCATTTGCTAAGCATTTGCTAAGCATTGCAACCTGAGAGAAACCATAAAAGCAGAGAATTTCGCTATTCTTTACTACTTAAATATAATTCACACCAGTTACAGCAATGGATAGAAACCTTGTTTGTGTTACTTGCGTTCTGATGGAATTTTGGTTTCCTCGACTGGTCCAAAAGGGAGATCCCGGTGAAGCTGATTGGTCAGCATAGCAACTCCAATGACGTGCTGGAATTCCCTCTTCGATAAGGGGGGGTTTCCTTACTTTCAGCGAAGCTTGTAGTTGGTTGCCAGGGATACGGATGTTGGACGAGGCGGTTTTGTAGGTGAAGTCCTTCCTGGAGTTTCCGTAGTTATTATGAGTTGACCCGATGGCTTGTTGTTGAAGCACAAGCAGATCGGGGGTCGAACCGGCAGCAAGAGCAGTTCGCGGTTTGCTGCGTGATGTAACGAGGCTTCCGGCGAGGCAATGTAACGGCCCCAGCACGGGAAGAGCGACGTCCAGTCAGCAACTGGCAAAGATGATCGGCGGCAAAGACAAAGAAGTTTCCTTTGTTCAAAGTTTTAAAGGCTTTAGGTTAGGTGTGGCCTACACAGTGACTGTCCAATCAGAGAAGCTGGGGAGTAGGGTCACACCCCCATTCCGTCCTCTAGGAGGCCGGTATAGCACATTGTGTGAGTGCCGTGTGTTACCTGCCTTTGACTGGAAGTTATTAAAATAAAGTTTATAGCATGGAAATTTTTCATAGTATGGTTTCCTCATATAAATCGATGCATTAGAAACTTTCCTAGCTTTCAATTGATACCAAACATGAAATATTTCACAAACATTCTGTAGATTTCATTCACCACCAACAGTTATAACTCATTAACTATCCATAACAGTTATGTTAAACACATGGAACGTGTACACACAAAAACCTACAGAAATGTAAAATAAGCATACATTGCTCAAATAAACAGAGTTTAACTTAAATGTCCATTTAAACTTTGGGAGCTTTTTTGAGCGTTCCTTTGTCTGGCTTGAGGAATGTGTATTTCTTTGAGACGCGGGTCACAGGCGTGAACCAAAAGGTGGAGGAGCTTATCTCAAAAGAACAGTTTGGGGGTCTTTGAGTGTAGCCTCTTTTATTGTTTTAAGATGTAGATGTTAAGATGTTTAAGATGTTAATTAGTGAGCATCTGTGATCGCGACTGTCAAGTCATCCTGTGGATTACCTTCTGCTGGGTGCCCGTGGATTGCTTTGAAATTGAGATCAAAGCTCAGACGTGTTGACACGAATCAATCTTATAAGGATAATATGGTCGTCGTTTTGTTCGATTCTGGAAAGAACCATTGACTCCCCACAGAGATCTGCTTCCTTTACATCTGTTCCTGTTGCGTCTGTCTGTGGCCCCGTTTACACTAGTGCGTTTTAGTTTTAAAACGGCGTTTTAGCATGAAAAATGCATGCCCAGCGTTCGCGCACTCTGGGCATGCACATTCAAGTATATACAGTAAGTGTGTGTCTCGCTCGGCATTTGGTTATTTTTAGTCAACAAATGCTGGTTGAACGATGGACGTGATGGCAAAGAAAGCAGGAGAGGTCTTTTTGTGGACAGACGACGAGGTCGAGTTGTTACTTAAAGGGTGCTTTCACACTAGCATCTTTGGTCCGCACCCGCGTTCGTTTGACATCATAGTACGGTACGTTTAGCTAGTGTGAACACGTCTTCTGAACTCTGGTGCGCACCCGTGAACCGTACCCGAGTCCGCCTGAAAGAGGTGGTCTGGGGTACGGTTCATGTGAACTCTGGTACGGTTCACTTGTAGTATGAATGCAATCGTACCAAAAATCAGAAGTGAACCGTCAACAGTACAGCAAACTATAGTTTTTATAACGTTTGTGTGTGTGTGTGTCTGTGTGTGTGTGTGTGTGCGCGTGCGTGCGTGTGTGTGTCTGAGTAACACGCGCTGACAAGCGCGACTGAGCCAGAGCAAACACAGTGATAATGCTTGTCTCCTCCAAAAACAGCTTGGACATCGCGTGATGTTCTGAAAGTATGTAATATGTTTGCGGCTGATAGACGCGAGCCGTTTTCTGTATGTTCTAAACCAAAAGGTTCAGTAAAAGCGAAACAACCGCAATGTGCGGACGTCTTTCCATTTTGGCGCTTTGCTTTCGTGTTCGTCGCCTGGCAACAGACGTACGCAAAACATCGGCTTGATGACGCAAATGTGAAAGCACCCAAAGTAACAAATGAATATAAAACATCCATGGCTATCGAAAATACAGTGTTTACAGTGAAGGCTGGTCTGTCATCTTAAAGTCATGTGCGCTTGATGAATAAGGGAAGGATACGCAATGACCCAAAATCCCCAATCACGTAACGGATCTCAGCAGCCACGCCTCTGTTTTCAAAGGTCTCCGTTTTCCTCCATCCACACTGAGACAGAGCAGCAGCGTTTTAGAATGAAAACGGCCTCTCCAGCGTTTCCAAAAAGCTGTTTTCGCGGCTCGAAAACTCCAACGTAGTGTGGATGGATGGCGTAACCGTAGCAAAACTTATGCGTTTTAAAATGAAAATGCATTAGTGTAAACGGGGCCTGTCTGACGCAGCCGAGGGCGGAGATTGAGGCACGCTTACAGGCACATGGGAACGGTGGACGGGGAAGGACTATCCTTAAAGACCCAGTACCAAAAACAGCAAAAAGCTGTTTAGAGCTAAGAAATTGCTGTAAAATAACGGTCAGATTCTACAGTAAAATAATGTTTTTTCACTATAACAGTAATCTTCTGTTAAATCAGTGCATTCTAAGTAATATTTTTGTTTTCGAGAAAGTAACCAACAGCAGTTAACTGTGAATTAGCAGAGCTCAGAGTTGACATTTGAAGTCTGTGCTTGATATCACACTTTGTGCCCTTGTGCACTATTATGTACGCTAGTTCACTAATATAGTTCACTTGACAAAGTTAATGAACACAAATGAGTGAATTCAGACACTGATGAACACCTGCTTAATAATCACAATCACTGAAGGAAAGAGAAACAAGAAACTCAAACAGTTACTTCAGTTACAACATTAAATTAAATCAAGTAAAATAAAACACTTAATAAAATAAAACTCCACAAACAACAGCAGATTCACTTATTACTAACTGATTTGACTTCCATACCATTATTATTGAAAATCAAAATATGTATATATTTTTTTTGTTTGTTTGTTTTTTGTGTCACCGTAATGGAGTGAGAGACTGGTTTAGTTGGATTCTTCACCCTTGAATCCAAAACTTTGGCCTTTTCAGCTGCTGTAATATTATTAATGAAACACTTATATTATAACAATAAAATTATGAAGTCAATAGGTAGATACATTTAATTTGAGATGTGTTCTCATGAATGTTTTGAAAAGGTCTGAATGACTTCTCTCATGAAATAGTTCTTAAATATTGCTTAAATATTACTGATATGCAACAGATATGATTTCAATTATGAGCAGTGGACACCAGAAGGGTGCCTAATTAACGTACAGAGTAAGAAATAACTTACAAAACAGTTCAGGTTGTACAAAGACACACTCAAAGCTCATGAATCAGACCTTTTACCTCAACAATGGTAACAATTAAAATGTTTCATGTTGCAATGCATGCTGGGTGTGGTAGTGTACAAAAATCCCAGCATGCATTGCGGCATGAATAAATTATATTGCAAAATGGTCTCACAGTTTTCTTTATTTGCATTTGATTCTGCTGTTGTTTGTGTTTAGACTTTCAGTAGCCTGTTAGTAGCCAGTTTGTGATGTTTGTGAGTTAATCTGTTAATTTTATTACTTGCCACCATTGTTGAGGTTCATACGTTGATTATTGATGTCTCTTTAAGTGTTAAGCGCAGCTTAGAGTAGAGTGTTTTTGATCAAGCTTTTCTTAAAGACTTCCAAAATTAAATGCCACATACAGGCATAGTAAATTGCATTTAACACTTGACTGAAACTAGAAAGGCTCTGCTTTACTAATAACTATATTAATGTCAGCAAGTCTTATTTAGTTCTTTAAGCTTGCTTGTTATGCAAATAGAGCTTTTTGAACAAAGTTCTTGACAACAGCAGAAGCCATAATAAATCAAAGTGAAGGAAGTGAGGGCTTTGAGCCCAACTTAAGCAAACTCTATTCTCCATGAT
>CAIGQQ010029337.1:404396-419872 GCA_903798035.1 Danio albolineatus
TATATATAAAAGCATATTACTAAACACTAAGAGAGAAACTACAATAGCCATAAAGCCAAAGAGCCCTAGTAAAGCAACCGCTGTTCTCGTCAATGATGACGTCTAACAAGGTTATTTCCAGTGAATCTTGCTAATGGCTTTTCTAGATGTCTGACAGAAACAAAGTCAAGCAGGTTAGTAAGAGGAGAAGCTGTTGCTACTATTTGTGGAGTTGATTAATGATCCTCTGCTAAGATTTTAGGAGATTGAACGTGTTTATTAGTTTTTTAAGGCTGTGACTGAAGTCAGCTGCAGTTGTATTTCTCTTCGGTAATTCTGCTTGTTAACAGCAGGTGTTCATTATTAATGCTCAATCAACACTCAATCACTTAATTAACTCATTAACTTTAACAGTGAATTCAAAACTTTTCAAATGAGTAGCATTAAGGTACAGTAAATTTTGAGTTCATTTGATGAACTTGACTGTTGGGTTTTACAGTGCAACTATACATATTATTGCTATCCATGATATAGTAAAAAAAATATAATATTTAACAGGGTAACAAGAACTAAGTTTAAGGCCGTAGATTTCTAAATATGCACAGGAACTTTTCTTTAAATAGAAAACAAAATTTATTGACTATTCTAACAGAAACTAATACCTAACATGAACAGACACTGTAGTGGAAAGTTGTGCTCTCAACAAAAATCTTCTTAGGTTGAAATAAAAGCTGAGGTCTTTGACATTCTCAAGTCGAAGCTGCTTATTGTTATAGCAGAGATGCTTGATCAAGCTCTCTCCTATCCACTGTTTAAAAACCCACAGTTTATATACTGTACACTGTAAAAAATGTCTGTGATTTTAACAATACAAGTCTGTATAATCTGTAATCTGTAGAATGATTAACAGCTCATTTCTGTACAAAATACGGAAAATAACTGTAACAGATCAAACCTGTTTATGTTTTCGAGAAAGTAGGCAGAGTGTCTGAAATCTCACCATACACCATATACCATTAGTTTAGTCCACTATAGAAAGTGAATGACCACAAATGACTGAATTTAGACACTGATGAACAGCTGCTCAAGCACAATCACTGAAGGGATAAGAAATTGAAGGAAGAAATAAAACTACACACACAGCCTCACACCAAACCAACTGAACTAAAACAGAGAATTAAACAAGTCCATTAAATAACAGCATTGCCAGCTTCACTGATTACAGTTTGACTTCATTTCTGTAAGAATATTTAATAATTAACAGAGGTTTAAATTTTTTTTAGGGAATATTACATTTGACCTCGCCATTGAGGAGATCAGAAACTGCTTTAGTTGGGCTCTTGAACCGTTACCATTTTATCTTAATGGCTCTTTAACTGTTATAATTGTGTTTCTGAATTACATCAGCTATATCAAAAGATAAAAAAAAGTCATGAAAAAAATAATATACTAATTGTTATTAGTTGGTACAGATGTAGGCCCAAGTATTTTGTAGGTTAGTTCATTAAAATATTAAAGATATCTTATCGTTGTTTGAGACAATACTGCAGCTTTACATGGAGAGTCAACGAACAATTATAAAGGAAATCATAGAAATTAATTATCAGAGTGTCATGCACAAAACTTTGAATAACCCCTGCTGGATGTTAAGACACACAGACATCAAGAATTAGGATATGAACCTCAACCATGGTTGCTAAAAAGAAAAATCTGCATGATTCATTAATGCCGCAATGCATGCTGGGTGCCAGCATAGTGCAAAACTCCCAGCATGCATTGCAGCATGAATAAATTATGCAGCTTTATGTTCTTAAATTACTTTCTTTGCGTTTGTTTTATTTTGTTTTAGCGGTGTAATATTTCAGTATATTGTTTTGTATTGTTCTGGGTTGTTTTTTTATTTTATTTTTGTTTGTCACCATTATTGAGATTCAAAGACTAATTGTTGAAGTCTGTGTGTTTTAACTTACACAATACTACTAATGTATTTAGACCTGTTAAGCAGTCAATGATTTTCAAAGCTCCAGTGGTTTCATTATTGCACGCTATCAAATTTTCACACACAACTAACAAGCAGGCGAGAGTGATTATGATGTCATAGTTAGTCTTATAAGACTTATTCTTATAGTTTTTTTGTCTGGTTTTTCATGCTATAAAATAGTGTGATCAACTCAAATAATTTTAGCAACCAATTAGAAACCACCGTTATAATAAGAAGTTGAAGAGCCCAACTAAAGCAGACACTGACCTCTGTCATGGTGATTTCAAATCAACAACAAAATTTTAATTAAGAACTTTTGTTCACAACAGAAAAAGTCAAATGTCAGTAATAAGTGAAGCTCCTGATCTTTGTGATGTTGTTTAATGATCTCTGCTGAGATCTTGAGAAATAATTGTTTTATTGTGTAATTTGTTTATTTTTATTAATTATTATTTTTATTTAGAGTTTAATTTTCAGTTGATTTCATCTTCGGTTTCGGCTGTGATTTGTGTTATTTGCTCTTGTTTTTCTTTCCATCAGTGATTCTGCTTATTAACAGTTGTTCATCAATAATTCTCAATCCTCCTTTAATTAGATACTTAATTATCTCATTAACGTCATCACTGCCTGAGTGTTCAACCCTCTGTAGTGAGGACATTAGGGAGGATTTTGCTCTGGGATTTGAGGGGTTAAATGTGTTCGATGAAAAATGCACAATGTGGAATGTATTTTTCACGGAAATATTCTGTAAGTTGAATTTACGACCGTAAAATGTTGAAAACAGTAGATTACTGGCAACCACAGCTGCCGGTATTTTTCCGTAAAATCAAGAAAAAAACAGCAAAGTATTGTAAAACATTTTTTGTGTCACCATTGTGGAGGATAGTAGCGTCTGTGTGCAAGTCCAAGATGAACTCAGAGTATCTGATATTATGCTGCATCTTCTTTTGCTTAAATGTAACTGTGTAATTACTAATGCAGTATAAATCTGTTAGCTAATTGCCGTCACACATGAATACATTTATGAATTTAATGACTTTTGTGCACTAAGCTATGTTTTTGTGAACTGAACATTCTATCAGTTTATGAAATACGGTTATTTTCCGTCAATTTAAACAGTTCTATAAAACTTTTGTATTATTTACGGAAAAATCCTGGCAACCACAGCTGCCGGTATTTTTCTGTAAATTTTCATTTTTTCACTCAGGCAGTGATGACAAATTTTCAAATTTTCACTCAGGCAGTGATGACATTAATGAGATAATTGAGTATCTAATTAAAGGAGGATTGAGAATTGTTGATGAACAACTGTGAATCAGCAGAATCACTGAAGGAAAGAAAAACAAGACCAAATAACACAAAAATCACAGCCAAAGCCAAGGATGAAATCAACTGAAATAAAAATAATAATTAATAAAAATAAAACAATTATTTCTCAAGATCTCAGCAGAGATCATTAAACAGCATCACAAACATCAGGAGCTTCACTTTTTATTGACATTTCTGTCATGAACAAAAGTTCTTAATTAAATTTTTGTTGTTGATTTGAAATCACCATGACGGAGGTCAGTGTCTGCTTTAGTTCGGCTCTTCAACTTCTTGTTTTAACATTAGTTTAAAATTGGTTGCTATAATAAGTTGTGTTGATCACACTATTTTATAGCATGACAAGCCAGAAAAAAAACTATAAGAATAAGTTTAAAAAGATTACTTATGACATCAAGGCCACTCTCACCTGCTTCTTAACTTATTCAATATCTTGTTAGTTGTGTGTGAGAATTTAATAATATACATTAATGAAACCTCTGGAGTCACGGAAATCAATGATTGTTTGTCAGGTCTAAATACATCACTCATACTGAGAAAGTTTGAGCTGTAGCAGAATTCAAAAACACACAGAGATCAACAATTAGTCTTTGAATCTCAATTATGGTGACAAGATAAAAATAAAATAAAAACAACCCAGAACAATACAAAACAATCTACTGAAATATTACACCCCTTAAACCCAATAAAATAAAGGCAAAGAAAGTAATTTTAAGAACATAAAGCTGCATAACTTATTCATGCTGCAATGCATGCTGGGAGTTTTGCATTATGCTGGCACCCAGCATGCATTGCGGCATGAATGAATCATGCAGATTTTCTTTTTAGCAACCATGGTTGAGGTTCATATCCTGATTCTTGATTTCTGTGTGTCTTAACATTCCAATAATATCCAGCTGCAGGCCCGCAGAACCACACACGTTTCAGGCACACACAATCTAGCGCACACAATCTAGGCAAACCATATATGGTTACGATGGATGTTAATGATATTAACGTCTTCTCGGACATCGTCATCAATATATTTATATATATTGTTAATAAATATTGTACACAATAAACAATAGTGTTTACTGTTTTACAAATATTGTGATCGAGACGGATGAATTGGGAGCATCGTTTCCGATCGCCATTCAATATAATGGACTGAACAGTTTTATATCAGTCGTCATAGATGATCAGTCATTATTTATCTGACAGAGTCAATATAGCAGATACTCGTTTGCTGGCCTTGCTGAACGATCTAAATTGGACATGTTTAATTTATATAATGTATTCATTTTTAATGAAGGAGATAATAGCAAGTTAATATATAGGCAATAATCCATCCTTATATGTTAAAACAAATCTTTTTACATGTAATAAATGTAAAACACTATATTTTACTCAAGCGATTGAATAGTATTTATTTGCTTAATTTTCTAATAACTTTTTTAATAATGATTTCCCACATTAAATACTATAGTAGTTTATAGTAATATGTTGTTTTTAAACCATAAAGTACTGGTAATTTTGGTAATTATATTTGCAACAAATTTATCAATACAAACAAACTAACTGTTAATAATAATAATAAAAATTATTAATATATATATAAATATGTGTGTGTGTGTGTGTGTGTGTGTGTGTGTGTATTACTAACAGTTGCTACAGTTTAGTAAAAGATAGTAGTTTAAATCAGTAATCAGTTTATAACTATATTAAATTAACTATTTGATTCATTTTAATGTGACACATTTTAACCAAGTACGACAATATCAAGATCCTGAATTAGTTTATACTTAATCCTTCAATTAGACGGTCTGTTATGTTTTCTTTGTGTATGTGAATATGTGAATAAAGTCAGCACGGCCCATATTTGTGAAATACAGTAGGTGGCGATAATGCTCCTAAGGAGTTAGTTAGTTACCATATATGGTTTGCCTAGATTGTGTGCGCTAGATTGTGTGTGAGCCTCAAACGTGTGTGGTTCTGCGGCCCTGCAGCAGGATATATCTCCAACATTCTGCAGGGTTTTTCAAGATTTTGTGCATGACACTCTAATAATTAATTTCTATTAATTCCTTTCTAATTATTTGTTGACCTCCCATGTAAAGCTGCAGTGGCATCTCAAACAATATGTCTGTATCAACTTACACTGTCTAGTATATTATTTTTCTCATGACTTTATTTTTCGTTTACTATAACCGTTGAAGTTTTAGTAATACAGATATAGCAGTCAGAGAAACGTTAAGATACAATGGAACCGATTCAAGAGCCCATCTAAAGCAGCCTCTGATCTCCTCGATGGTGAGGTCAAATGTAATATTCTCAATAAAAAAATATTCTTACAGATATGAAGTCAAACTGTAATCAGTGAAGCTGGCAATGCTGTTATTTAATGGAGTTGTTTAATCCTCTGTTTTAATTCAGTTGGTTTGGTGTGAGGCTGTTTGTGTAGTTTTATTTCTTCATTCATTTTCTTATTCCTTCAATGATTGTGCTTGTTAACAGCAGCTGTTCATCAGTGTCTAAATTCAGTCATTCACTTTCTATAGTGAACTAAACTAATTGACTAATTTAGGGACTAGTGAATGAGGGTGTGGCGCCACGGTGGCCTAGTGGGTAGCATGTTCGCCTCACAGCAAGAAGGTCGCTGGTTCGAGCCCCGGCTGGGTCAGTTGGCATTTCTGTGTGAAGTTTGCATGTTCTCCCCGTGGATGCGTGGGTTTCCTCCGGGTGCTCCGGTTTCCCCCACAAGTCCAAAGACATGCGGTACAGGTGAATTGGGTTGGCTAAATTGTCCGTAGTGTGTGTGTGAATGAGTGTGTCTGGATGTTTCCCAGAGATGGGTTGCGGCTGGAAGGGCATCCGCTGCATAAAAACAAATGCTGGATAAGTTGGTGGTTCATTCCGCTGTGGCGACCCCGGACTAATAAAGGGACTAAGCCAACAAGAAAATGAATGAATGAGGGTGTATGGTGAGATTTCAGACACTGCCTACTTACTCGAAAACAAAGGTTTGATCTTTTACAGTTATTTTCCGTATTTTATACGGAAATGAGCTGTTAATCATTCTACAGATTTTCTCCGTAGATTATACAGACTTGTACTGTTAAAATCACGGACATTTTTTACAGTGGAAGGTTGAGTTGCAAGTTACTGATTCCCTCTATCATCCATGGGCTGCTCACCTAAGTCTGACATAATTAATTCCCCTTTTCACTACTAAAATCCTTTTCTTTATTATTTATTCCTTAATTAAAAGCTAAGACTATTAATCATACCTTAATCTTATTAACACTGAAAGTCAAAATTTTACCCTTCTTTTACAGCAATACAAACTGGCAGTTAAACAGTACTTAATTTACATACAAGTCAATGATAAAC
Source organism: Danio albolineatus (assembly GCA_903798035.1). Taxonomy (NCBI): domain Eukaryota; kingdom Metazoa; phylum Chordata; class Actinopteri; order Cypriniformes; family Danionidae; genus Danio; species Danio albolineatus. Next base: position 411,052 of record CAIGQQ010029337.1, read on the forward strand.
CACCAACATGAATATACACATTCTGAAAGAAACATGACAACATTAAACAACACTTGAAGTCTTTGCAGCTATTAACCACATTTAGGTACCTTAAGTCACGCGTAACTGCACCACTCTTACTGCTGGTCTTGATTTGTGCTGCTCCTCAAGTTATGTTTGGGTCTCCATATTACACAGACAATGTCTGTGCCTTTTGATATTGCTGAAACATGTAGAATTTCCCTTCTTTGCCTCCGATAACAACAGAAACTTGACTTTGAGTCCACTGATTAAATTGTCCTGGTTCTTCTTTCATACTCGCAATGAGCCTTGAGTTCTAACTGTAGCTCCCTCCAGCAACAAACGAGCAAGGGTCTTTATTTTTACTGACTGGTTTTATTTTTCTCATTAATTCTTCGGTTCTCAACATACTCAGAAGGTAGATCAGAAGACAGATGTTACCAGACGTAAGAACTAAAAACATACAACAATAAAGTTACAACAGTATATTATGGTATCAAATTAATCCAACTCACCACATTAAAGGTCACAAATCACAATCTTAACTAATAGACTTTAACATAATAAATCATATAGCTCATCAACAAACACAGTTGAATACAAACAGTAAAACCACAACAACTACAACATTGCACTTCAAATCAAACATAACCAACAAATAATACAACACAAACATACCTCAATAGCTGGTTACGGAAGGGAGAAAAGCATAAGCCTAGGCATCCCTCAGCTTCTTGAATGCCATTGGCACTAGTAAAAAAAAAAAAAAAATGAATGCATTTTATCTGCTCATAGTTGTGCATCACTTTTATAGTTCCCCACGCAAACAGCTCCGCCTTAATTAGTTCCCCCAAGGTGAAACTGGCAGTAGATTTTTAAAGACACATGACATACGCTAAATATATACTATTCCATTCCTATATACTGTTCCATGTAGTTTTTATTAATTTTAATCAATTTAGGATGTTTGACAATGTTAAGATAAATATGTTGCATTTTGGCATGCTTTTTGACTTATTTATGAACTATTTATGGACAAAAAATTTTATAAAAAATATCCTGGATTTGAAGAATATGTGTCCCTGGCCTTCACTGAGCTAAAGTAAGAGTTTAACGTACAGAAATTGTGAATAAAGTTGACTGTTGATGTCTTCAATTATAATGTCAAATAACCAACATTTCTCAAAATTGATATATCTCGTTTTGCAACGAAACTCTTCAAATATTCTTGCAGATGTGACAGAAATGAAATCGAACTGTAATCAGTGAAACTGGTAATGCTGTTATTTAATGGAGTTGTTTATTCCTCTTTTTTTATTCAGTTGGTTTGGTGTGGGGCTGTATCTGTAGTTTTATTTCTTCCTTCAATTTCTTAATCCTTCAGTGATTGTGCTTGTTAACAGCAGGTGTTCATCAGTGGCTGAATTCAGTCATTTGTGGTCATACACTCTGTCTAGTGGACTAAACTAATTGACTAATTTAGGGACAGGTGAATGAGGGTGTATGGTGAGATTACTCACTGTTTACTTTCTTGAAAACAAGGTTTCAAGATTACAGATTTTTTTGTCACTGTTACAGATTTTTCAGTATTTTTTACAGAAATGAGCTGTTAATCATTTAACAGAATTTAGCCTACCCAATTCACCTGTACTGCATGCATTTGGACTGTTGGGGAAACCGGTGCACCCGGAGGAAACCAACGCGAACGCATGGAGAACATGCAAACTCCACACAGAAACGCCAACTGACCCAGCTGAGGCTCTAACCAGTGACATTCTTGCTGTGAGGTGACAGCACTCCCTACTGTGCCACTGCATCGTCCGTATATTACCTTCTTTTACTGTAACTCTGAAAAATGTCACATTTGCAGGAATTCGTAAAAAATCTTTAGTGGAAAGACTAAATTCCTGTCTTAACTCCTGAAATGATTTTATATGGCCATCATTGAATAAGTGACCCAATTTCAACACTCCTCTTGATCTCCAAGTCAATAGGCCAATATTCTGAATTGTTGTGGGAAAATCAGGATACAAAGTAATAGGTGACTTAGAACACAACTTATTTCGGATGGATAAATATTTCTTAACATCCTTCCACGCCAAAAGAGTATTTGTTTCTGTTAAAAACGCTAGTCAGATGTTGAATTTTTTGTACATTATGAATAAAAGGTAGGGCGCATAAGAGTCTAGGAAAGCATCTTGTGGATTCAATCCCAACCCATCACAAATCAAATCTGTAAATTAACCAATTTAACATGTGCTTGATTTGTGCAGTCTAAAAGTATAATTGGAAATTGGGTAGTGAAACCCCACCCAATTACTTTGGTTTCATCAAAATAGAAAGCTTGAGTTTTTTGTGATTCCAATTTATTCCGATTCCTTTATACCTTGAAATTGAGGAATTAATCCTCTTAAAAAAGTTTGTATCCAAGTAATATGGTTCTGATACAGTTATAACGTGTGTGTGTGTGTGTGTGTGTGTGTGTGTGTGTGTGTGTGAATTGATACTCTGAACAGCAACAAAGCAGATTTGTAGTCATTGGTAGACTACGTGGTGACTTCTGTTCTGCCTTTTGTGGATTTCGACTATTAAATGTTGTGATCAAAAGAGATTCATAGCGTCGACTCATTCATCTACTCATTTAACTAATTTAGCTCTTTATCATTTTTGAAAGTGATGTAGTATAAAATATAAACAAAAAGAAAACAGGATATGGAAAGACTTTTAAAAGCATACTGTATGGTGTGCTATAATATTATTATCTAAACTCTGTTGACCACACAGTGATTAATAATTTTGATGACAGAAGCCTAGGCGTGAGACATTAACCCTTTGTCCTTATGCCTTTCCTGACCATTGGGCAGGGTCCCAATGACTATGCCTTTGTCTCTATGAAGTTCAGGGCAATATTACCAGACTGATTGTACAGTAGCACATCTCCCTAAAAATCTTTGAAAAAAAAAAAAACTGTACAGACTTCTCTTAGACTTCTTGATGACTTTTACATGATTGCACCAACAATGAGTTCTCTTTAAGAATCCTGCTTCAAGAAACCACAAGAGTCTCTTGTTCTTTTCTTTTGAGCAACAGGACTCTTTGAGCTCATAGATTTAGTATACCATGTGTTTTAAGAGCTAATCTTAAATGTGTGATATATAAATGGATTTCATAAACATTTGTATTCTCGCTTTAGGAGATGATGATGCAATGATATTTACAAACTTTATTTATAGTTTGAAATTGCATTATTTGAATTAGAACGCACATTTACAAAAAAAAAATGTATGTATGCAAACGTCGATACATTTTAATTGTGTTAAATGTTACATTGTGTAAAACAGACGCTGGATAAGTTGGCGGGTCATTCCATTGTGGTGAACCCTAATAAATAAAGAGACTTAGCCAAAGTAAAATTAATGAATGATTAAATGTTTCTGTAATGTTCTTTTTGATTCTAGAAGTCTCCACGAGACAAGGCTAACAAGAGTTCCCAAAGACGCCTTTGCAAATATGGTCAACATCTCAAGATTGTAAGTACTTCTCAGAGAGAGAGGTTAGATAATAAAATATTTAAATAAGTTAAAGCAATCATCCTATTTATTTGTGAAAATAAATAAAAGTAGTAGCAGAATTGATCAGAATATATAGTCACCCAAGTTACATTGCATCGACATGCCAACTAAATCTCATTAGATTATAAGTAGACTGTTAGGTTGGGGTTAGGGTAGGGGTTAGGGTAAGGGTTAGAATGTACTTGCAAAGTTTCTTATAGTCAGTTAAATTTCTGTTGAATGTCTGTATCAACAGATATTAAACAAACAGTCTACTGATATTCAAATGGACCATCAAAATAAAGTGTTACCGAATATATTTTATATATTTCTGAGGCATGATTGCTGCATGGCAGTAAGTGATTTTTAGAAACACTGTTGATATTTGAAACTCTACATCAAAAACATAGCAAAATAAATGTTACTTGTGTTGAAAATGTAGCGACTTCACCCTCATTTGTTATGCCTTTCTAATCTCTACACTGTTAAATTAAAAAAAAATTGGGCTAGTGAGAGCCAAATGGAGTAGTCGTGTTTCTGTGGTCCTCCTCTCTATTTTTGATATTATTCGGTCATTATTTTGATTACTGGGTTTCTTTGCCAATATTTTATATTTCTGTTGGGTAAATATCAGCATAATGACTAAGCCTAAAGCCGAAAAAGGAAAGAAGATGGATAAAGCATCGAATGAACTTCCTCCTCAGTCACCGCCGGGAATGGCTGACCAGGCCGCATCAACTTCTGAGTTAAGTGTAGAGTCTGAGGCGGAATCTAACAGTATTCTTCTGGCAATACAAAATATGAGCAAAACAATGACTGATCGATTTGATCTCCTGGAGGCATCTTTGGCGTCTACACAAGCATCTTTAGTGACTCTCGGGGACAGAATCAAAGAGGTTGAAGATGCGTCCGCGGATTATGATCGCCGCCTCACTCTGGTGGAGAAGAAGTGCGCGAAAATTGAGTCAGAAAATGAAGCCCTACGTAGTAAAGTGATCGACTTGGAGGCTCCTTCCAGGCGGCAAAACATTAAAATCGTTGGCGTACCGGAGAAGATCGAGAATGGGCAACCCACGGAATTTCTGACAAAGTTTATCCCCGACCTACTGGGCGCTAGCAACTTTTCTAAGCCGTTGGAAGTGGACCACGCTCACCGGCTGGGTCAGCAGCTCTCCAGAGAAGGCGCGCGGCCGCGCGTGATGATAGCCCGGATTCATCACTTTCAAACGAAGGAAAAAATTCTTCAACTGGCTCGTCAACAATTTCCTTTACGCTACGAGGGCAAGCAGATACACATCTTTCCTGACCTCCTGGCTGAATTAATGAAGCAGCGACAGGCGTTCAGTGACGGAAGCATCTTCGGAATGCCGAGATAAGGAGCGGATTTATTTATCCCGCAAAACTGCGCGTCACCCAAGGCTCAACTGACAAGGTGTTTTCCTCACCTGGGGAGATGGAGGTTTTCATCGGGACGCTGTCTTGAAATTACACCCATGCAGGCTCTGGTATGTGACATTTATTTAGCAGTTGCTTAGACTGCTGATATGACTGATATGACCGTTTCCCTATTTGTTCACGTCATTTGAGAGGAAACTGCGGGACTTTTCAGCAAAAGCTGTGGTTTACTGTTCCGATGGCCCAGCAACCCCTCTGTAATTTTCGGGGACTTGTGCTCTCGCTTTGTTTGGGAAAGTGGGACGGGGGGTGGGGGGATACAGTTCCTATTTTTCTTTTTGTACGAGTTATTTTTTACCTTTCTTTCCACAATTACTTGAAAAGGGCGTGCACTATTTATTTTCATTTTTCGTATGAACCCTAGTTTGCCTTTAAGGGGCAGTGGCATTACTTTTACCAGCTGGAACGTACGCGGCCTGGGTCAAAGTATTCTCACACTTGAAATCATTGTCTGCCGATGTCGTATATCTACAGGAGACACACATTAGACCCACGAAAGAGAAGATGCTTAAATGCAGCTGGGTTAGCCATATATTTCAGTCTACCTTTTCCAGCAAGGCTAGAGGTGTTGCAATCTTAATCCGTAAAACAATTCCTTTTAGACATATTTCGACTTTGTGTGATCCTAATGGTCGTTATATCTTGGTAACTGGTTATATTTACTCATTCCATGTTACACTTCTAAATGTATACGCACCAAATTTTGATGACCCTGATTTTTTTACTAAAATATTTAATTTACTGTCGGATTATACTGATTCAAATGTGATTGTGGGTGGTGACTTTAATTGTGTGCTTGATAATTTTTTGGACAGGTCAGCCCAAACAGCCCAGTTGCCTTCTGCCTCAAAAGTTTTAAATAATCTAAAGTCTTCCATGAATCTTGTTGATATATGGAGACTTACACATCCCACAGGTAGAGATTATTCATTTTTTTCACAAAGGCATAAGACGTTCTCTAGAATAGATTATTTTTTACTAGACTCCAAACTTATATCAAATGTTATTACCACAGACTACCATAACATTTTAATTTCTGATCACTCTCCGACTTCGATGGTTCTTGATCTTGGCCACAAGTTTACATCACATTGCTGGCACTTCCGCCCCTCTCTACTCTCTGATGCATCATTCTGTCAATTTATATCTGGAAAGATTTCTGAATTTTTAGAGATAAACGATAACTCTGAAGTCACTGACTCTATTTTATGGGAATCGTTTAAGGCTGTTTGCAGGGGACATATTATTTCTTTTGAGTCATCAGCTAGGAAAAACAAGCGTAAACGCCTCTCCGAAATAGAAGAAGAATTATCGAAATTAGAACCATCATATAGACTTTCTGCTAGCACATCCACCTTACAGAATATACTTAAACTACAATATGAATACAATACTGTTTTGTCTGGACAGGTGTGGGATAGGGTTGTGACGATGAAGAAATTTCGCCACCGGTTAATCGACATGTGACAACACCGGTAATACCGGTAATCACCGTGGGGGTGGGGGTTTCCTCTTTTACTGCTTTTTTTTTTCCTGCTTTTAAATGGCTTATAAACGCATGCGTATTATGCTTTCACTTTCAGTCTTGCGGCAATTGGCAATTCGGCGTCAGTTGTTTGAATGGAGGACAACGACACTACCAAAAAAATCACTGTTATTAAACACAGAACTTTTATTAACATAACGAAAAAAAAACAAACAACAACAATGCTACAGGCTGAAAAAACTGTGAAAGTTGCAACCAAACTACAACCATAGAACGTTACGTAGTCTATATTAGAATGTTTTTAAAACGAATAATAAAATGGAAAGATAAATAAATAAATTGCACAAAGTTTAAATAAGATTAAATGAATGAACAAGAAACATCTTTTCTTTACATCTTCCACCATGCAAGCACATGCACACTTTAAATCACACAAACGCACACCTTTATTTATTCTTATTCTTTCCTGCTTTGTTAACATATTGTAGTCATACCTGTCAGCATTGGGATGTGAAAATAAAGGATCTTATTTTTAATGTATAGAATGCATTAGCAAATATTTTAGAAATAAAATTCATTTTATTATAAAGAAATAGAATGGTGACCCCGGATTAATAAAGGGACTAAGCCGACAAGAAAATGATCAATGAAAGAAATAGAATCAAGTTATCAAATCGTATTAATCTTTTCTTCACTGTATATCTTACACATTCTGAATAAAGAGCAGTGAATCATTTATTTAGATTTTTTTGTTTGATTACATTAAATAACAGGTGTCTCTGTTATAAATAACACAGTTTACATCTATAGTTATAATGACGGCATTCGATTGCTTTCCTAACGTTTTATGCTCATTTATATTAGTTAACCATTAAGATCGACATCTTTCAATGTTTTATGTGTATATGTCTGTTCAAACACGCACCCAAAACCCAGTATCCACTTTCGCTTTGCTTCTAATCGAGTGTACAGAATCCGTTTGGGAAAGTGTCTATTTATCACTATGGACGCGTCAGCTGGCAGTCACGCACCGCTTTATGACTGTTTTGAGGATTGCATAGGAGGAGCGACGGCACCTGTAATGAAAAGGAAAGGGAATCCTGCCATTTTTTTATGTTTATTCTAAAGTGTTACATTGCTTAATTAAACGAAAGCACAGAAAAGATTCACATTTAAGAAGAAGGGGCGGCGCTGGTAGTTCAGCGGTTTGGGTTGCGTATAGGGAGGATCGGCTCTTTAATGTTTATTGACACCCGTCGGAGAACGACTGTAAAATACGGGAGAATCCCGGGAAATATGGGAGGGTTGAAAGGTATGTGTAGAGTATACTGTTTAATAATCAATTTCAATTATTTAAGCGGCATTTATTCGCGCCCGTACTTCTGCTGGCGCCACTGCTATCCTTTCAACAGAGATGGTTTAATAACTAGCTACATCGTAAAAGCCTGTCCTGCTTATTCAAATATTTCATTAATAGTGACAGTATAATATAGGATTCTCTGAAACTATGAATATTTAACTTTAATTTAATTTAGGCTATTTTATTCAAAAACCAAACAACCTGACGGCAACTCATGTTTGCATATAGCGGACTTGACATAGCGGACATAAGCGCATCACCGCAAAGGTTATTCGTTATTCTTTTTTTTCTAGTAGTTCACTGACCAACAAAAAATACATAACAATTAAGAAACAAATTAGTGCTAACGAAATTCGTTTCAAAAAGGTATGTTTTTTCCAAGAAAAATATACGAATTATGTTTTTGTGTTTGTGCTCGTCCAACTGTGGCGTCGTGATTTTGTTCCGCTCCGTGAATAAGAATTGAATCCTTTACAGCAGAAAGGGCACGGTCCGTGCGGGGTTTCTCCGTTTCCTTAATAGTGTTGGGCACAGATATAGGTTCAGGTTGAAGGCATTGTGTCCATTCCGTCTCAATGAAATGGAAAGTTAGCGACCACATATCTGTTGTAAGTGAAAAATACTCGACTGGTGAAAATGGCCTGTTGCAGCGCATCACGGATACGGCTGTAGGCTCGTAGAATAGCTGTTTTAGAGAAATATGTATGTCCAGGCAATTCATACTGGCTGTCGAGTGTGGTTACAAGGTCACTGCATCAGTGCATTTGTTCCATCTCACACTGTCCCTCCTATATTTTGTGCATCGCTTAAATGCATCACTAATTGATGACTGCACTTGTTCCTCTGACTTCTGCATTTCCCATTTCGGCAGCCTCATTCTTGCTGCATAAACAAATACTTTAATAATAATAATAATAATAATAATTATATATATATATATATATATATATATATATATATATATATATA